>JACRUU010000005.1:2683288-2693288 GCA_030449085.1 Kryptopterus vitreolus | reverse complement strand
ATCACAATACATAACACACACATACATACAATCAATACACACACACATACACATCAAATACACCACACACACATACATCAAATACACACACACACACACATACATACAATCAAATACACACACACATACATACAATCAAATACATACACACACATACATACAATCAAATACACACACACATACAATCAAATACACACACCCTACATACAATCAAATACACACACACACATACATACACACATACAATCAAATACACACACACATACATACATACACATCAAATACATCACATACACACACACATACATACAATCAAATACATACACACACATACATACAATCAAATACACACACACATACACATACAATCAAATACACACACACATACATACAATCAAATACATACACACACACATACATACAATCAAATACATACACACACATGCATACAATCAAATACACACACACATACATACAATCAAATCCACACACACACATACATACAATCAAATACACACACACACATACATACACATCAAATACATACACACACATACATACAACACACATCAAATACATACACACACATACATACAAACAAACACACACACACACATACATACATCAAATACACACACATACATACAATCAAATACACACACAACTACATACAACAAATACACACACACATACATACAATCAAATGCATACACACACATACATACAATCAAATACATACACACACATACATACAATCAAATACACACACATGCATACAATCAAATACACACACACATACATACAATACAAATACACACACACACAATACATTACAATACACCACATACACACACAACATACATAAATACACACAATCAAATCAAATACATACACACACATACACACAAATACAAACACACACACACTACATACACAATACACACACACATCACATCAAATACACACACACACATACATACATACAGTCAAATAGATACACACATACATACAATCAAATACACACACATACATACATACAATCAAATACACACACACATACATACAATCAAATACACACACACACACAAATACATACAACATCAAATACATACACACACACATACATACAATCAAATACACACAAACATACAATCAAATACATACACACACATACATAATCAAATACATACACACACACACATACAACACACACATCACAATACACACACACACATACACACACACACATACAATAATACACACACACACACATACATACACACATACATACAATACATCAAAATACACACACACATACACAATCATACACTCAAAATACATACACACACATACATACAATCAAATACACACACACACATACATACAATCAAATACATACACACATACATACAATCAAATACATACACACACATACATACAAACAAATACATACACACACACAAACATACATACAATCAAATACATACACACACAGTACACACACACATACATACAATCAAACAAATACACACACACATACATACAAGCAAATCAAATACAATACACACACATACATACAATCAAATACATACAACACAAAAACACAAAACCTACATACAATCAAATACATACACACACATACATACAATCATTAATTCCACACACACACACACACACACACACACACACACCACACACACACAATCAAATACACACAACATACACACATGCATACAATAAAATACACACACACACACACACAACACCCCACACACACACACCCAAACACACACACACACACATACATACAATCAATGCATACACCCACATACACACAATTACACACACACACACACACACATACAAATGTATACATATACATATGTACATATACATATATCTTTCTGGATAATTAGATATAATTTTGATAAATTTTTATTATATATTTATATATATTTTACTACTACTACTAATAATAATAATAATATATGTATATACATGTATAAATAAAAACCCATAATTCTCACTATTGCCCTCCGTTTTTATCCTGAGCTAGCGGTGTACGCCATCGAAAAAGTTTTTCACCTGGAAAGTGTAAGAAATATGTAATTAAGCGATAACAGGCAGATAAGTGGAGAAAGTTCCGTCGTTATAGAGTTTTCCTAACAACCGCTTGTTTGTCCGTCACTCGCCGGCGCGTCTAATCAGATGCTGAGGGGGCGGGGCCACGACCTTCGCCCTGCTCTGTTGTCTAATTGGACACAGCATTTGCCACTCGGTGGAGTGGAACATTAAGGACGCTGTAATTGGGTGTTGTCAGGGTATTAGCGTAGCGTTAGCGGCCGGCTTCTCCGGGCCGGACTCGATTGCCGAGCGTGTCAAAGCTGGTGGAACTCAAGGAGCGGCAGGGGTGGGGGGGGGGGGGGGGGGGGGGTCGGGGGGAACCCCAATTATGACAAAGTGGCCGAAATTCCCTCTAAACATCCCGACTCAGAGCCGCCGGCCTCACTTTTAAACATACGCGCATCAGTCACACAGCAGTTTCTGCAATGCAGCGTGCTGGGTATATGTACAGAGACAGGCTGGTGTGTGTGTGTGTGTGTGTGTGTGTATGTGTGTGTGTGTGTGTGTGTTGTGTGTGTGTGTGTGTGTTTCTCGTAGCATATGCACTAAAATAAGCGCCTGACTGATTCGCTTTCGGTTCCAACACTGACTCATGAGAGGGATCGCTCCGTATAATGAGCACTTATAATGAACACACACACACACACACACACACACACACATCATTTCACATTATTTCTCTCATAATCAACACACACACACACACCACACACACACACACACACACACATGTACAGTACCTTTAAAGACTTCACAGGACGCTTTACTACGTCATACACCAGCTCCAGTACATCGTGGGAAATCTTCACTATCAATGAAGATTGTTGTTGTTGTTGTTTTTTAAAATGATCAACAAAGAACAACAACAATAAAAACAAAGAATCTGTAATGAGAACGCAAACACATGCCATGCGTTAGATGTTGGTCCCACAAAATCCTGAGTCTTTTATTTCTTTAGTTTCACTGATATTTATTTATTTTGGTTCGGATGCCTTATAACAGGGATATTCAACTCATTTGTCCTGGGGGTGGGGGTGGGGGGGGGGGGGGGGGGTGTAAAAAGTGGTGGGGGGGGGGGGGTTGTTTATGAAAATCATCCCAAATAAGGGGGCGAATAGATATGAGTGATGACACGACGGCAATATAAGAAGCCCATATGTTGTAATTCTGCACCTTAAGACACCCGAGTGGACTTATTATACATTATAACATGTTTATATGTTGTGTTTGGAAACTACACAGTGCATTCTACATTCATTCATTCATTCATTCATTTTCTACCTCTTTATCCGATCTTCCCTCGGGTCACGTGTGCCTATCTCAGGCGTCTATGGGCATTAAGGCAGGATACACCCTGGATGGAATGCCAACCCATCACACCCACACACACACACACACACACTTCATACACTAGGGACAAATTTTCCAAGGTGCCAATCAACCTACCACCCTACCGTGCATGTTTTTTTGGACCGGGGGAGGAAACCGGAGAACCCGGAGAAAAACCCCCTGAGGCACGGGGAGAACATGCAAACCCCACACACACATAGCTGAGACGGGAAGCGAACCTGGACCCTGGTGGTGTGAGGCAAACGTGCTAACCACTAATCCACCGTGGCCCCTGCATTGTACAATGGGCTTTTTTTTTTACAAACATATTCAAATGTTGTTTTTTGTCGAAAGAGACGTTTTTTGTATAACGAGGATGTTTCTACGTCGAATTTGAGGGTATTTTTGGTGGAAAAATACGATGTAATAAATAAACAAACAGAAGAAAGTGATCATCTATCATCGTTCTGTCAGTTATCGCGTCTCACCAGAGAGGGCGCCACTCGCTTAACGAGCCAACTTGTGCTTGCCTTCAACGTTTTCCCACTAAACTAAACTTTATTCTACACATCCGTGGGTTTTCACACTAGGATGCTTGAAGGGCCGGAAACAATTTACCTCAGGGGGCCCAGGGGGCCCGCAGAACCGCCAGTTGTATATCCCTGCCTTATACTTTTAAACTGTTTATATTTATGTCTCATTCCAGTTCTCACTTACATTTACGGCATTTGGAAGACGTCCTTATCCAGAGCGAGTTAAAATGAGGGTTAAGGGCCTTACTTAAGGGCCCACTAATGGATTGGTGGGTAGTAGGACTCGAATCATCATCCAGTCCAGGAGCTTTACCACTGAGCTCCCACCTCCACCTCCCTTGTCACTTAGGTTACAGCAGCTACTAAGCAATAAATAATAATAATAATAATAATAATAATAATAATAATAATAATAATAATAATAATACGGAAAATCGTCCAGGAATATTGCGTATGACGATCCACATGATGTTAATTCCGTATCCACCATAGGCAGATTTAACTCCGTCAGAATTAAAGATAAAGATTCGATAGATAAAATAGATAAGCTCTGGCTCGAAGGATGATGTTTTTGGCACGCTTTCGGAGTTCCGGCACGGACCTGCTTGATGCTCGTCAGAAAGAAGACTTCCAGGACATGTTCCAGAAGAACGCTGGGAACGCTGGGAACGCTGAGAGTGATGCTGTGCACACAGACTAATATAAATATGTCAGTGGTTATGTAAGGTACATCCATGTGCTAGTCTCGAAATGCTGCGAGTAACCATACAAACAATCATATTACAGCGATCCTATTCATTTAAAGGAGTGAGGTGACATAAAGCTGCGTAGCTCAGGGTGTAGCTCGGTGATCTAAGGCGCTGGGCTGCTGATCGGAAGATCCGGGTTCGAGCCCCGGTATGGCCAAGCTGCCGCCCTTGGGTCCTTGAGCAAGACCCTTAACCCTCTGTGCTCCAGGGGGCGCCGTATCATGGCCGATCCTGCGCTCTGTACTGTGTATATGTGTATAGTCACTATTAAAGCTCCAATTGTTGTCAGGCTGAGTGAAGCCAGAATTGAGAATTTGAAAATGACCAATTAGAATCGAGAAGTTGAAGGGACAAATCAGAATTGAGAATTTGAAAAGGACCAATCAGAATTGAGAATTTGAAAAGGACCAATCAGAATTGAGAATTTGAAAAGGACCAATCAGAATCGATAATTTGAAAAGGACCAATCAGAATTGAGAATTTGAAAAGGACCAATCAGAATTGAGAATTTGAAAAGGACCAATCAGAATCGAGAATTTGAAAATGACCAATCAGAATTGAGAATTTGAAGGGACCAATAAGAACTAACAATTTGAAAAGGACCAATCAGAATCGAGAATTTAAAGGGACCAATCAGATTTGAGAATTTGAAAAGGACCAATAAGAATGAAACATTTCAAAAGGACCAATCAGAATTGAGGATTTAAAAAGGACCAATCAGATTTGAGAATTTGAAAAGGACCAATAAGAATGAAAAATTTCAAAAGGACCAATCAGAATTGAGGATTTGAAAAGGACCAATCGGAATTGAGAATTTTGAAATTTCTGTAGAGCATGCCTGGGGTGCCATTAGTTTTGAGGAGGTCGACACTTAAATGCTAATGCTACATTTTCTTTGGTCTGTGTCTTCAGGTCCAATGCCAAAACTCAGTGTGTGTGTGTGTGTGTGTGTGTGTGTGTGTGTGTGTGTGTGTGTGTGTGTGTGTGTGTGTGTGTGTGAGTGTGTGTGTGTGTGTTCACCTCTGCCAATAAACAAGCAGCGCTATATGATAACGACTCTCCCGCCGGCAATTCCTGATGAATAGGCCAATTCATGATAAAACGTATAGCGCAGCAATATGCTTCTCCTTCTCTCTCTCTTTCTTTCTCTTGCTCTCCTCCTTCTCTCCTTCTCTCCATCCCTCACTCCCCCCCCTCCCAAAGACCACCATTACCGCGCTCCTCATTACGCCGCCGAGACAACAGGAGGCCACTCCATCAACCCCGTCCTCCGGAGAAATATCAGAATACACGCGTGGCCTCCCGAACCCGCTAAACACTCTCTCCTAAGAGCGCTCTACACACACACACACACACACACACACACACACACACACACACCCTAAACACTTCATGAAGATTCATAATCCTGTACGTTGTTTGCGATCCCAAAGATTTTCTTCTACTTCTTCGTTTCCTAGAGAGCTTGTGGGATGAACGATGTTCTCATTAGAGGTGTGTGTGTGTGTGTGTGTGTGTCTGTGTGTGTGTGTGTGTGTGTGTGTGTGTGTTTCGAACCAGAAAAAGTTTGCAGAAACGCAGCTTAATGGGCTCATTTAAGTTTGTGGACTGGAGACGAAGGTGGACATTAAAGGTGTCCCCGAACATGAAATTTTAAACCTGGCGTATAAATTCATCGAAGCCCTGCATCGAAATAATAAAATACCTGCGAAATGACCGCGAACGCCTGGAGAACATCTGCTCGCGTTTCAGCCTCGCTCGCATTCATCACGGCCCGGCGTGGGATTTTCCTGCGTATTCCTGCACGGCGTTTCTGATTGTGATAAACACGAAGGGCAATCAGACGTCGTACGGAAAACAGATGACGGTAAAGCGTTCAGGCGCAGCCTCTGGGGCTCCGACGAGATACTCTTACCTCATTGGCCAGAGTAAATATTTGCTATAAATAAAGTGGATTTTCGTTTCAACCTGGTGTAAACATCAACATCTGAGTGTTAAAATGCTTTCTCAGCTTTTAATACATGTAGATATGAGAAAACCTTATTTTTTTATCCTTTTATCTTTATTAATGTTTTTATTGCAAAATGTTAGATTGTTATTTTTGTTTGTTTTGTTTGCGATCGACCAATCAGAATCGAGAATTTGAAAAGGACCAATCAGAATCTAGAATTTGAAAAGTACCAATCAGAATCGAGAATTTGAAGGGACCAATAAGAACTAACAATTTGAAAAGGAGCAATCAGAATCGAGAATTTGAAAAGGACCAATCAGAATCGAGAATTTGAAAAGGGACCAATTAGAACTAACAATTTGAAATCAGAATCGAGAATTTGAAAAGGTCCAATCATAATTGAGAATTTGAAGGGACCAATAAGAACTAACAGTTTGAAAAGGACCAATCAGGATCGAGAATTTGAAAAGGACCAATCAGAATCGAGAATTTGGAAAGGTCCAATCAGAATCGAGAATTTGAAAAGGTCCAATCATAATTGAGAATTTGAAGGGACCAATAAGAACTAACAATTTGAAAAGGACCAATCAGAATCGAGAATTTGAAAAGGACCAATCAGAATCGAGAATTTGAAAAGGGACCAATAAGAACTAACAATTTGAAATCAGAATAGAGAATTTGAAAAGGACCAATAAGAATCTAGAATTTGAAAAGGACCAATCTGATTTGTGTCTGAGTGTTAAAATGCTTTCTCAGCTTTTGAAAAATATAAATATGGGAAAACCTTATTTTTTTATCCTACACTTTATAAATGTTTTTATTACAAAATGTTAGTTTGTTTTTTTGTTTGTTTGTTTGTTTGTTTGCGGGCGACTTTAGTGTACACGATGGGTAAATTTGGATTTGGAGCAGTTATGATCTGTAAGTGCTTTTGGGTTTAGTTATTAAATGTGCTTAGTTATTATATTTGATTAAATAAGCAATAGGCTTTTATGACCACTGATAGACTAAACATGGTGCTCTTTGATTGGCTTTTGCAAAAAAAAATGTGCCCTTTGATTGGCTGTTATTAAAAAACGTTAATTAAGTTAATTGGCTTTTATTAAAATTGTGGTATCTGATTGGCTTTTTCTTGAACTGGTGGTCAATTATTGGCCTCCATTAAAATGATGGTCATTGATGGGCTGTCACTAAAAATGGTGGTCATTGATTGGCTGTTTTACTAAAATTGTGGTTTTTGATTGGCTTTTACGCAAAAGAGTGGCCAGTGATTGGTTTGAATAAAAATGTGTGGTCTTTGATCAGCTTTTAATAACATCGGGGTCAGTGATTGGCTGTTACTAAAAATAGAGGTCATTGATTGGCTTCTGATGTAAATGGTGGTCATTGATTGGCTTCCAGCAAAAAGTCTTTGATTGCCTGTTACTAAAATGGTGGTTAGTGATTGGCTTTAACTAAAATTTGTGGTATTTGATTGGTTTTTACTAAAAATGGTGGTCATTGATTGGTATTTTCTTGAACTGGTGGTCAGTTATTGGCCTCTATTAATTTGGTGGTCAGTGATTGGCTGTCACTAAAAACGCTGGTCAGTGGTTGGCTTCTAATATAAATGGTAGTCATTGATTGGATTCTAGTAAAAAAAATCTTTGGGGGGGGGGGGGTTGGTAACCAGTGATTAGGTCATTAAGAAGCTTTTACAAACAATGTTACTCATTGATTGGTGATTAGGAACACAAGAAATCAATCGTGTTCATTGATTGGCTTTTGGGAAAAAATAATGGTGGCCAGTAATTGGATTAGGCTAAAACTAGCGGTCGGTGATTGGCTTCTACTAAAAATGGTGGTCATTGATTGACTTTTACTTAAACTGGTGGTCAGTTACTGGGCAGTGTTAAAATGGTGGTCATTGATTGGTTGTCAGTGAAAATGGTGGCCTTTGATTGGCTGTTCCTCGAAATAGCGGTCAGTAATTGGCTTTTATAAACAATTGTGCTTATTGATTGGATTTTAGGAACGACGGTGGTCAGTGGTCAATTGTGATCTGTGATTGGTGGATAGTGATTGTTTTTTGTTGTTGTTTGTAATAATAATGATTACTGATTGGTTGTTGGGAATCATGGCAGTGATTGATAATTAGAAGACTTTAATTGGGTAGACTCTAATTAGATTGATTTAATTGGGTCTGGGGCATAACGGTGTATTCCAGACTGGTGTGCAAAAATAATGGCACTCAGTGATTGGCTTTTAGGACGAGTATTGATGAGTGATTGGGAATAATGAGGTCACTTTAAATACTGGTCAGTGATTGGCTCTTGGAAACAACAGCGATATTTTTTGGTTGTTTTTTGGAAAGTATTGGTGGGTTGTTGTTGTTTTGTTTTCGGAAACATGGTGCTCAGGAAGGGGGCACGGTGGCTTAATGGTTAACACGTTGGCCTCACACCACCAGGGTCGGGGTTTGATTCCCGTCTCGGCCATGTGTGTGTGGAGTTTGTGCATGTTCTCCCCGTGCCTCAGGGGGTTTTTCTCCGGGTTCTCCGGTTTCCTCCCCTGGTCCAAAAACATGCACGGTAGGGTGGAAAATTGCCCCTAGTGTGTGTGTGTGTGTGTGTGTGAGTGTATGTTTCTTGTGATGGGTTGGCATTCCATCCAGGGTGTATCCTGCCTTAATACCCATAGACGCCTGAGATAGGCACAGACTCCCCGTGACCCGAGGGAAGATGAATGAATGAATGAATGAATGAATGAATGGTGTTCAGGGTGAGTGCTGATGAGGACGCTTCATCGCTCTGGCGCCAGGATTGGAAAAGTGGGGAACCATCGAGATACAGAATTCCGTGTAATTGAACGGAACCCGCGATGGATTTGAAGCTTGAAAGACATCCGTTGCTAATTAGCCCGAGATCGCCGCTCGCCTCCTTTATCCCGACGTCTTGTGTTCGTCATCCCGAAATGCTTCCCGAACGTGTCTAATCTCTGTTTAACTGCTACATCCTCCGTATTTAAACATCCCCGAGAGCAGCTTTTAACAGGACAGCGAGCAGGTGGTGAGATGAATTCCTTCCCGAGCGACAGATGGAGGGAAGCCTACTTCGTTTTCTCCTCCACAACTCGGTGTGTGTGTGTGTGTGTGTGTAGGGGGTGAATTCTTTAATAAACTACAATGTGAGGAGAACACAAAGGGATGCTTCGCACTCGTTTTCTTGGTGTTCAGGAAAGGGGGGGGGATCCGGGTTCTGTCTATTTTTTTTTTTCCTTTTTGAGCGAGGGATGAAGAGTTGGCTGTAACTAAGGCGTTAGGATGCGGCTCACGC
>JACRUU010000005.1:2673288-2675788 GCA_030449085.1 Kryptopterus vitreolus | reverse complement strand
CTCTCTACTTCCTGCACATGTTAGACGTGTGTTTGTGTGCATTATCAGTCCGTCTGCAGCACTGATTATCCACATGTAACTGCAGGTTTAGATTCACTCTGGAAAAATGGGTGAATGGATAGATGGATAGATAGATAAGTGGATTGGATGGATTAATAGATGGATGGATGGGTAGATTGAATGCATGGATAGATGGGTGGGTGGAAGGATGGATAGATGGATAGATGGATGGATGGATGGATGGGTGGATGGATGGACTGATGGATTGATGGATGGATGGATGGAGGGACAGATAGATGGGTGGATTGAATGGATGGATAGATGGGTGGATGGATGGAGGAATGGATGGATGGATGGATAAATTGAATGGATGGATAGATGGGTGGATGGATAGATGGGTGGATGGATGGAGTAATGGATTGATGGATGGATGGATAGACAGATGGATAGATGGGTGGATTGAATGGATGGATAGATGGATGGATGAACAGATGGGTGGATTGAATGGATGGATAGAATGTTGGACAGTTGGATTGAAACCAGTTTATACCTTTATATTCATTATTGGGATGGATGTAAACACTGACTGCACTTGGTTTATATAAATATATAAATAACTACTGATCCATAAACAGGGGTGTTAATGATCGTTTTTATACTAATTTGTCAGTGTTTATCAGAGTTGGTGTTTATCAGAGCCGGTGTTTATTACAGCCGATGTTTATCAGAGCCGGTGTTTATTACAGCCGATGTTTATCAGAGTTGGTGTTTATCAGAGCCGGTGTTTATCAAAGTTGGTGTTTATCAAAGTTGGTGTTTATCGGACCCAGTGTTTATCAGAGTTGGTGTTTATCAAAGTTGGTGTTTATCAGAGCCGCTGTTTATCAGAGCTGGTGTTTATCAGAATTGGTGTTTATCAGAGTTGGTGTTTATCAAAGTTGGTGTTTATCAGAGCCGCTGTTTATCAGAGCTGGTGTTTATCAGAATTGTTTTATCAGGTGTTTATTAGAGTTGGTGTTTATCAGAGCCGGTGTTTATCAGAGTTGGTGTTTATTAGAGTTGGTGTTTATCAGAATTGGTGTTTATTAGAGTTGCTGTTTATCAAAGTTGGTGTTTATCATAGTTGGTGTTTATCAGAGTTGGTGTTTATCAAAGCTGGTGTTTATCAGTTTATCAAAGTTGGTGTTTATCAGAGCCGCTGTTTATCAAAGTTGGTGTTTATCATAGTTGGTGTTTAGCAGAGTTGGCATTTATAAGAGTTGGTATTTATAAGAGTTGGTGTTTATCAGAGTTGGTGTTTATCAAAGCTGGTGTTTATCAGTTTATCAAAGTTGGTGTTTATCAGAGTTGGTGTTTATCAGAGTTGGTGTTTATCAGAGTTGGTGTTTATCAGAGTTGGTGTTTATCAGAGTTGGTGTTTATCAGAATTGGTGCTTATCAGAGTTGGTGTTTATTAGAGTTGGTGTTTATCAGAATTGGTGCTTATCAGAGTTGGTGTTTATCAGAGTTGGTGTTTATCAGAATTGGTGCTTATCAGAGTTGGTGTTTATTAGAGTTGGTATTTATAAGAGTTGGTGTTTATCAGAGTTGGTGTTTATCAAAGCTGGTGTTTATCAGTTTATCAAAGTTGGTGTTTGTCATTGGTGTTTATCAGAGTTGGTGTTTATCAGAGTTGGTGTTTATAAGAGTTGGTGTTTATCAGAGCCGGTGTTTATAAGAGTTGGTGTTTATCAGAGCCGGTGTTTATCAGAGCTGGTGTTTATCAGAATTGGTGCTTATCAGAGTTGGTGTTTATAAGAGTTGGTGTTTATAAGAGTTGGTGTTTATCAGAGCCGGTGTTTATAAGAGTTGGTGTTTAGTTGGTGTTTATCAGAGTTGGTGTTTATTAGAGTTGGTGTTTATCAGAGTTGGTGTTTATTAGAGTTGGTGTTTATCAGAATTGGTGTTTATCAGAGCCGGTGTTAATAAGAGTTGGTGTTTATCGGTGTTTATTTTTATTGAAATACACGCTGGAGTAAACTGCTGCTCTTCTACTCATTACTGACCAATTCCTCCTCCATATGTGTCCCACTCAGGCCACCGTACAACAGAGCCAAACCTCCATATGCCAGCAAACCCCCGGGAAAACTCTCCAACCAGTGTGTCATCTACACACACACACACACACACACACACACACACACACACACAGGTGTGGACACACACACACACACACACACACACACACACACACACAGGTGTGGGGACACACTCGCACACACACAATCCAAAAATGACAAAGCCAGTGAGACAGGTGGCAAGATAAACCTCAGTAATCAATCCAGCCATTTACCCAGACCCCGTGTGTGTGTGTGTGTGTGTGTGTGTGTGTGTGTGTGTGTGTGTGTGTGTGTGTGTGTGTGTGTGTGTGTGTGTGTGCATTTTCTTATATACATCATACAACTCAAACTTTTAGGGGCTTTCCTATGTGTTAGTGGAAAATGGAAAGAGGAGCGTTTTT
>JACRUU010000005.1:2642483-2652483 GCA_030449085.1 Kryptopterus vitreolus | reverse complement strand
TGACATGTTATTCGGTGCAGAGGTGACACGGGAAATTTGCTTGACGCCGACGATTTGCTTTTAAACAAATACACACCATAGGAAGTGGGTGTGGCTAACATTGTGTGGTTTGTGCATATATATATATATATATATCTATATACATATATATATGCATACATACATACATATGTGCATGTAGTGGAGGTACAGCAACGTTGTGGTTTGCTCCCGTTACTCGTGGGAAAATCGCTTTGCAGGTCAGTGAGTGATTTGTTTCACTCTTCTCATGATTAACACTGAATTGCATTGATCTCTTCGTTCTGATTGGTCAGAAAGCGGATCTTCTGGGAAAGGAAAAGTGGCAGGTTTGGATCAAACGAGTGTGTTTTAATTACGGTTTTGTTTCTGTGGTAAAGTGTTATTGACATTTGGGACGGAGTCTCCAGTGCCATGTGTTTGTGGAGAGAATGAATGAAAAGGATGGAGTTTGGAGAGAGTGAGAGAATTGATTTAGGTTGGAGAGAGTGAAAGAAAAGGATGGAGGTTGGAGAGTGATAGAATTGATTTTAGATGGAGAGAATAAAAGAAAGGGATGGAGTTTTCTAGAGAATGAAAGAAAAGGATGCAGTTTGGAGAGAATGAAAGAAAAGGATGGAGGTTGGAGAGAGAGGACTGATGGAAGTTGGAGAGTGAGAGAACTGATGGAGTTTGGAGAGAGTGAGAGAACCGATGGAGAGAGTGAGAGATTGTTGGAGGGAATGAAAGAAAAGGATTGAGTTTGGAGAGAGGTGGAAAATTGACCAGGGAGAGAATAAAAAATTAGATGGATGGAGTGGAAAGCCTGAAAAAGGATGGAGGAGAGATTGAATTATAAAAGAGGGAAGTTGGAGATGGCGCGTGCGTTTGGCGTTGGAGCCTGAAAGGGGATGCCGGCGGCCTGACCGAGCTTTGGGCTGAGACTGATGGCGTTTGCGCGACTCCACGGGCTGGAGCTGAGCGTGATGCACGCCCGGAAGGCAGAGCCGCGTGAGCGCCGTGCTGGCGTTTGGAGAGAATGGCACCCCGGGATGCTGATGGAGGGCCTGCCCCCCCCCCGATGGAGTTGGCTCTTCCCCCTGCTGGCTGCCGGCGGGCCTGCCCCCCCCCTCTGGCGCTTGGCGCGCGTGGAGGATGCGCGGCAGGCTGATGGCGTTAGAGAGCCTGCCCGGGCTGGATGCCGGAGGGCCCTGATGGAGTTGGAGAGAGTGAGAGAACTTGATGGAGTTTGGAGAGATGAGGAACCAGGGATGATGACGGAGGGAATGAAAGAAAAAGATGGAGATTGGAGAGAGTGAGAGAATTGAGGAGTTGGAGCGAGTGAGGGCTGGATGATGGAGGGAATGAAAGAAAAGATGGAGGCTGAAAAGAGTGAGAGAATTGATGGAGTTTGGAGAGAATGAAAAAGGGATGGATGACGGAGGGAATGAAAAAAAAAGATGGAGATTGGAGAGAGAGTGAGAGAATTGATGGAGTTAAGAGAGAATGAAAAAGGGATAGATGACGGAGGGAATGAAAGAAAAGAATGGAGAGCTGAAAAGAGTGAGAGAATTGATGGAGTTTGGAGAGAATGAAAAAGTGATGGGATGATGGAGGGAATGAAAGAAAAGGATGAGAGGTTGGAGAGAGTGAGAGAATTGATGGAGTTTGGAGAGAATGAAAAGGGGATAGATGATGGAGGGAATGAAAGAAAAGGATGGAGGTTGGAGAGAATGAGAGAATTGATGGAGTTAAGAGAGAATGAAAAAGGGATGGATGAAGGAGGGAATGAAAGAAAAAGATGGAGATTGGAGAGAGTGAGAGAATTGATGGAGTTTGGAGAGAATGAAAAAGGGATAGATGACGGAGGGAATGAAAGAAAAAGATGGAGATTGGAGAGAGTGAGAGAATTGATGGAGTTAAGAGAGAATGAAAAAGGGATGGATGACAGAGGGAATGAAAGAAAAGGAATGGAGGCTGAAAAGAGTGAGAGAATTGATGGAGTTTGGAGAGAATGAAAAAGGGGATGGATGATGGAGGGAATGAAAGAAAAAGATGGAGATTGGAGAGAGTGAGAGAATTCTGATTTGGAGAGAATGAAAAAGGGATGGATGACAGAGAGAATGAAAGAAAAGATGAGGATGAAAAGAGTGAGAGAATTGATGGAGTTTGGAGAGAATGAAAAAGGGATAGATGACGGAGGGAATGAAAGAAAAGGAATGGAGGCTGAAAAGAGTGAGAGAATTGATGGAGTTTGGAGAGAATGAAAAGGGGATGGATGACGGAGGGAATGAAAAAAAAAGATGGAGGTTGGAGAGAGTGAGAGAATTGATGGAGTTTGGAGAGAATGAAAAAGGGATAATGACGGAGGGAATGAAAGAAAAAGATGGAGGTTGGAGAGAGTGAGAGAATTGATGGAGTTTGGAGAGAATGAAAAAGGGATGAGATGACGGAGAGGAATGAAAGAAAAAGATGGAGGTTGGAGAGAGTGAGAGAATTGATGGAGTTTGGAGAGAATGAAAGGGGGATAGATGATGGAGGGAATGAAAGAAAAAATGGAGGTTGGAGAGAGTGAGAGAATTGATGGAGTTAAGAGAGAATGAAAAAGGGATGGATGACGGAGGGAATGAAAGAAAAAGATGGAGATTGGAGAGAGTGAGAGAATTGATGGAGTTTGGAGAGAATGAAAAAGGGATAGATGACGGAGGGAATGAAAGAAAAGGATGGAGGTTGGAGAGAGTGAGAGAATTGATGGAGTTAAGAGAGAATGAAAAAGGGATGGATGATGGAGGGAATGAAAGAAAAGGATGGAGGCTGGAAAGAGTGAGAGAATTGATGGAGTTTGGAGAGAATGAAAAGGGGATAGATGACGGAGGGAATGAAAGAAAAGAATGGAGGCTGAAAAGAGTGAGAGAATTGATGGAGTTTGGAGAGAATGAAAAAGGGATGGATGACGGAGGGAATGAAAGAAAAAGATGGAGATTGGAGAGAGTGAGAGAATTGATGGAGTTTTGGAGAGAATGAAAAAGGGATGGATGACAGGAGGGAATGAAAGAAAAGGATGGAGACCTGCTTGGAGAAGAGTGAGAGAATTGATGGAGTTTGGAGAGAATGAAAAAGGGATAGATGACGGAGGGAATGAAAGAAAAGGATGGAGGTTGGAGAGAGTGAGAGAATTGATGGAGTTTGGAGAGAATGAAAAGGGGATAGATGACGGAGGGAATGAAAGAAAAAGATGGAGATTGGAGAGAGTGAGAGAATTGATGGAGTTTAGGAGAGAATGAAAAAGGGATGGATGACGGAGGGAATGAAAGAAAAAGATGGAGATTGGAGAGAGTGAGAGAATTGATGGAGTTTGGAGAGAATGAAAAAGGGATGATGGAGGGAATGAAAAAAAAAGATGGAGATTGGAGAGAGTGAGAGAATTGATGGAGTTTAGAGAGAATGAAAAAGGGATAATGATGGAGGGGATGAAAGAAAAAGATGGAGATTGGAGAGAGTGAGAGAATTGATGGAGTTAAGAGAGAATGAAAAAGGGATGGATGACGGAGGGAATGAAAGAAAAAGATGGAGATTGGAGAGAGTGAGAGAATTGATGGAGTTAAGAGAGAATGAAAAAGGGATAGATGACAGAGGGAATGAAAGAAAAGAATGGAGGCTGAAAAGAGTGAGAGAATTGATGGAGTTTGGAGAGAATGAAAAAGGGATAGATGACGGAGGGAATGAAAGAAAAAGATGGAGGTTGGAGAGAGTGAGAGAATTGATGGATTTTGGAGAGAATGAAAAAGGGATAGATGATGGAGGGAATGAAAGAAAAGAATGGAGGCTGAAAAGAGTGAGAGAATTGATGGAGTTTGGAGAGAATGAAAAAGGGATGGATGATGGAGGGAATGAAAGAAAAAAAGGATGGAGGTTGGAGAGAGTGAGAGAATTGATGGAGTTAAGAGAGAATGAAAAAGGGATGGATGACGGAGGGAATGAAAGAAAAGGATGGAGATTGGAGAGAGTGAGAGAATTGATGGAGTTTAGAGAGAATGAAAAAGGGATGATGGAGGGGATGGAAGAAAAAGATGGAGGTTGGAGAGAGTGAGAGAATTGATGGAGTTAAGAGAGAATGAAAAAGGGATGGATGACGGAGAGAATGAAAGAAAAGAATGGAGGCTGAAAAGAGTGAGAGAATTGATGGAGTTTGGAGAGAATGAAAAAGGGATGGATGACGGAGGGAATGAAAAAAAAAGATGGAGATTGGAGAGAGTGAGAGAATTGATGGAGTTAAGAGAGAATGAAAAAGGGATGGATGACGGAGGGAATGAAAGAAAAAGATGGATATTGGAGAGAGTGAGAGAATTGATGGAGTTTAGAGAGAATGAAAAAGGGATAATGATGGAGGGGATGAAAGAAAAAGATGGAGATTGGAGAGAGTGAGAGAATTGATGGAGTTAAGAGAGAATGAAAAAGGGATGGATGACGGAGGGGAAAAAAAAAGATGAAAGAAAAAGATGGAGATTGGAGAGAGTGAGAGAATTGATGGAGAGAATGAAAAAGGGATAAGAGAGGGGAAAAGAAAAAGATGAATTGGAAAGGGATAATTGATGAGTTAAGAGAGAATGAAAAAGGGATAGATGACGGAGGGAATGAAAGAAAAGAATGGAGGCTGAAAAGAGTGAGAGAATTGATGGAGTTTGGAGAGAATGAAAAGGGGATGGATGACGGAGGGAATGAAAAAAAAGGATGGAGGTTGGAGAGAGTGAGAGAATTGATGGAGTTTGGAGAGAATGAAAAGGGGATAGATGACGGAGGGAATGAAAGAAAAGAATGGAGGCTGAAAAGAGTGAGAGAATTGATGGCGTTTGGAGAGAATGAAAGGGGGATTATGACAGAAGGAATGAAAGAAAAGAATGGAGGAGAGAATGGAGAGACGGAGGGAATGAAAAAAAGATGGAGGCTGAGAGAATTGATGGAGTTTGGAGAGAATGAAAGGGGGATTATGACGGAGGGAATGAAAGAAAAGAATGGAGGCTGAAAAGAGTGAGAGAATTGATGGAGTTTGGAGAGAATGAAAAAGGGATAGATGATAGAGGGAATGAAAGAAAAGAATGGAGGCTGAAAAGAGTGAGAGAATTGATGGAGTTTGGAGAGAATGAAAAAGGGATAGATGACGGAGGGAATGAAAGAAAAGAATGGAGGCTGAAAAGAGTGAGAGAACTGATGGAGTTTGGAGAGAATGAAAAAGGGATAGATGACGGAGGGAATGAAAGAAAAGAATGGAGGCTGAAAAGAGTGAGAGAATTGATGGAGTTTGGAATTCCTTGTGTAAAAGAACGAATGAAGTTGTTGTTTTCCAATAATTCTGGGTCAGTATACACCGTAAACAAAATAATAAACAAGCAGCTTCGAACGCAACAAACAAACAAACAAATAAATAAAAATAGCGGAATAGTAAATACAGAGTGAAGTAGGAAATGTAATATTTATAGCTGCAGATGTTTTTAGCAACATCGCTACACGGCTAACTGCCTACGAGATGGATTAGCATACAGTCGTAGCATTAGCGATCACTTTGTGATGCTAATATTGGTTAGCATGCTGCTATAAGAGATATGAAATACGTTTCTGAGTTTTGGTAGTGTTGTCATTGTTTAAAGTCGTTAGAAAATAATAAACAACCAGTTTCAGACGAAATAAATAAAAATAGCGGAATACAAAATACAGAGTGAAGTAGGAAATGTAATATTTATAGCAGCAGAAGGTTTTAGCAACATCGCTACACGGCTAACTGCCTGCGAGAAGGATTAGCATACATTCATAGCATTAGCGAATACTTTGTGATGCTAATATTGGTTAGCATGGTGCTATAAGAGATATGAAATACATTTTAGAGATTAGGTAGTGTTGTCATTGTTTAAAGTCATTACAGCATTACAAAATAATAAACAACCAGTTTCAGACGAAATAAATAAAAATAGCGGAATGCAAAATACAGAGTGAAGTAGGAAATGTAATCATTAAAGCAGCAGAAGTTTTTAGCAACATCGCTACACGGCTAACTTTCTGTGATATGGATTAGCATACATTCGTGGCATTAGCGATCACTTTGTGATGCTAATGTTGGTTAGCATGGTGCTATGAGAGATATGAAATACGTGAAATACGCGTTATGGTAGTGTTGTCATTGCTAAAAGTCATTACGGCATTACAAAATAATAAACAACCAGTTTCAAACACACACACACACACACACACACACACACATACACACACAAAATAAATAAATAAATAATAGCGGTATAGAAACGTAATAATTATAGCAGCAGAAGGTTTTGAGCTACATCGCTACACGGCTAACACGGCTAACTGCCTACAATATGGATTAGCATTAGCAATTGTAGCATTAGCGATATAAAATTGGTTAGCCTGGTGCTATGAGGGATATGAAATACGTTTTTAGTAGTGTTGCCATTGCTAAAAGGCATTATAATGTGTGTGTGTGTGTGTGTGTGTGTGTGTGTGTGTGTGTGTGTGTGTGTGTGTGTGTGTGTGTGTGTATTTAATACTCTCCCTCAGTTACTCTCCCATAATTCTGCTTCAGTATACATTGTAAACAAAACAATAAACAATCAGTTTCAAAGGAAATAAATAAATAAATAAAAAATAGTGAAGTGGGAAATGTAATAATTATAAAGGCAGAAGTTTATAGCTACATCGCTACACGGCTAACTGCCTACGATATGGATTAGCATACAATCGTAGCATTAGCGATCACTTGATCACGTGTTGCTAACGCTGGTTAGCATGGTGGTAAGAGAGATGTGAAATATGTTTCAGGGTGAAATAAGTTTTCACAGTTTACAGTGTGTGTGTGTGTGTGTGTGTGTGTGTGTGTGTGTGTGTGTGTGTGTGTGTGTGTGTGTGTGTGTGTTTAAATACTCTCCCTCAGGCCTGCTTTGCATGCCTACGTTAAACTGAAACTTCAGCCTGGAGAGTGGCCGAGTGGCCGTGATTAGCCTCCTTTCTCTCTCTCTCTCTCTCTCTCTCTCTCTCTCTCTCTCTCTCTCTCTCTCTCTCTCTCTCTCTCTCTCTCGTTTCTCGGATCCCATTTCCCTCCGGCAACCCGAGTTGCCCGTGAGCAGGTTCTTCTCCGGAGTAAACGATGTCCGGTAGCTCGTTTCTCATGGCCGCAGACGCGGGATCTCTGTCAGGACAGCGGCAATGGATTTGAGATGAAGCAGTAAAGTACAGAGACATGGCTTCGGGCAGGGACAGGTACGAGAGAAACTCTTTGCGTCTGCGTTCAGGCTTCTCTTGACAGTGTGTGTGTGTGTGTGTGTGTGTGTGTGTGTGTGTGTGTGTGTGTTAACGTAATTCTTCGCATGTTATACTGTACAAACCTTTCATTTGCAATATATAGACTTTGGCGATGACTAGCACTTACCTTACTAACTTACATAAATTATGTCGATCACACACAGACACACACACACACACACACACACACACGATTATTAATAATTATATATCATTTCGTTACTCAGGTTCGAAACGGAAATGGGCGTAGTTCAGACAGGAAGTTGTAGCCCACTCTTAGCAGGGGTTATCATGGCGACTCGATCCGTACGGGGAAATGCTATTTTGTACTGCACTAGAGTTATTTTTCAACTTACGTCTGCGACATCCGCATCTTACACAATTAAACGTATTATTTTAATATCGTTAAACAAGTTCATTCCGTTCTCTATAATCTCTCCATTCCTCACACAGCAGACCTTCTATACGTTTTCCTCCGTTACTCGTTCGGCATGTGTGGTTATTGCTAGTGCATGTGTATAAAGAAGTCGTAAGTCGTAAAAAGGCAGGGAACGGTGGCTTAGTGGTTAGCACGTTCGCCTCACACCGCCAGGGTCCGGGTTCGATTCCCGTCTCGGCCATGTGTGTGTGGAGTTTGTGCATGTTCTCCCCGTGCCTCAG
Source organism: Kryptopterus vitreolus (assembly GCA_030449085.1). NCBI lineage: Eukaryota > Metazoa > Chordata > Actinopteri > Siluriformes > Siluridae > Kryptopterus > Kryptopterus vitreolus. The sequence continues at coordinate 2,644,521 of JACRUU010000005.1, read as the reverse complement.
GTGGTTTTTCTCCGGGTTCTCCGGTTTCCTCCCCCGGTCCAAAAACATGCACGGTAGGTTGATTGGCACCTTGGAAAATTGTCCCTAGTGTATGAATGTGTGTGTGTGTGTGTGTGTGTGCCCTGTGATGGGTTGGCATTCCATCCAGGGTGTATCCTGCCTTAATGCCCATAGACGTCTGAGATAGGCACAGGCTCCCTGTGACCCGAGGGAAGATCGGATAAAGAGATAGAAGATGAATGAATGAATGAATGAAGTCGTAAAAAGTCTTCTAACGAGCTTTGGACGCAATTATAAATAGGGCAAAGCTAACATCTAAGCCTTGCTAATTCCTCTTAATCCTGCGGCTCCACTACACACAGATTAGCTGCTTTATACAGTCCCACTTTCTCTACACCTCACCATGCTCCGCAAAACGATCATCTCCCAGATCCTAAAGAGACGCTGTAAGTAAAGTGTGCAGTGGATGATTAGTGTGCATTATACCTAGCATTTTGTTGTAGCGGTCTGATTCTATCGATCCCAATCATACGACAGAGGCGTTAAAAATCCCACTAGTGCTGGGATTTGAACTCATGACCAACCATGAACTATCCTCAATTTGGGTGAACATAGTGTTTACTGTAGCATCGTGGCTTATAGTAGTAATCTCCCTGACCCTAACCAGAGGATACATTTTTAAAGGTAAAATGCGTGTTTAATTACAGATACATTTACATTACATTACATTTACAGCATTTAGCAGACGCCCTTATCCAGGGCGACATTCAACTGAGCAATTGAGGGTTAAGGGCCTTGCTCAAGGGCCCACTAGTGGCAGGTTGGTGTTGGTGATGGGGTTTGAACCTGTGATCTTCTGGTCCAGAGTCCAACGCCTTAACCACTGGGCTACACCACCTCCCTACAGATACATGAACGACGGTAATTTGTACATACAATTATTAATGTTTTTTATTAGGGCTGTCAGAGTTTAAGCGTTATTAACTGTTATTAACTGTTATTAACTGTTATTAACGCTTTAATGCAAATGCACTTTAATGGCACTAATTATTAACGCAGTGTGCATTACTATGTGAGTGATCTGCTCCTTCACCCTGCGTTGTGTTGGCGAACAACGAAGCACAAAATAGAACATCCACTCACGCTTCCTAAATCTCCCCCAATTACACCTACTATCTGCGCATTCACAACAGGTACGATCTCCTCACTATATTAGCGTATATTACCGTACGGAACCTTACGCAAGCGCATCGCATTCCCAAATCCCGTATTACTGCAATAAAGCGCATTTTTCGCATAATAAAACGCTTCCGTATAACCTAAACACCGTATCACCAGTTTATATGGAAAAGCAACCGGAACACAATTCTTAAAGGAGCCACGTCCCATATTTTACACTTCAAACCAACACTAAACAAATAAACATTGTAACATTTAACAAGAAATTCATATGAAGAGAATCATTTCCAGTGTAAAATAAGTATGAAATAATCAATAATTTAATTAAATGGAGAGATTTTGAGAGAAATGTATATAATTATAACATCTGTTACAGTTATTTACAGTATTAGACATATGAAAATATGCGATTAATCACGAGTTAACTCACAGCAATCGTGCCATTAATTGCGATTAAACATTTGAATCCATTGAATTTTTATATAAATATTTTTGAATGTCACGAATGGATTATTTGAAAATTCACCTTGAATTAAGTATAAATTACATTGCGTGCACTTTTCCAGGGACAATCCGGACGTTCCCAATCCACGCTATCCGGAATTAAAGTATAATTTATTTTTTTCCAATGTACGACAATGTTTATTCCCGCCAGGGAACAAAAACAAAAACAACAAGCATCAACAAACATCTAAACATTCCCATATGAGGTGGCATCAAAAGGTACAGAGTTCCCAGGGTTCTTCTGGAATGTTCAATGGAAGCGTGTGGAGGACCTTCTGTGCTGGATCTCTTCAATGGTCTGCATCCTTGTGGGAATTAACATATCCACAAGACGGGTGTTCCGATACTTTTGGAC
>JACRUU010000005.1:2619819-2636983 GCA_030449085.1 Kryptopterus vitreolus | reverse complement strand
GAGAGTGAGAGAGAGAAGGAGAGAGAGAGAGAGAGAGAAGAGAGAGAAAGAGAGAGAAAGAGAGAGAGAGAGAGAAGGAGAGAGAGAGAAGGAGAGAGATGTTAAAAAGTCCTTTTATAAAAATGTTCTAATGTGCATAAATGAATAAGAGAAATAAATATAAGAATAAATAATTGATTAAATTGAGTAAAAAACAAGTTTGCCATGAATTAATTAATTAAATGAAAATAAAAAGATTGTATTAAATATTTTTAATTTGTCTGAGATTTTGTAACAGTGCGTTTTTGTGTCTTTTTTATATTAAATATAAAATATTGAATACAATCTTTTTATTTTCATTTAATTAATTAATTCATGGCAAACTTGGACAGACAGACAGACAGAGAGAAAGAGAGAGATAGATGACAGATAGATAGATAGAAGATATAGATATTATAGATCGATAGATAGTAGATAGATAGATAGATAGACGATAGATAGACAGATAGGACAGGGACAGCAGACAGGACAGGACAGAACGAAGAGAGATAGATAGAGTAAGATAGATAGATAGATAGATAGATAGATAGATAGATAGATAGATAGATAGATAGATAGATAGATAGACTAGAGTAATCATAGATAGCTCACTCGGGTTATAAGGTTCTAAAATATTATCTCTCCTGGCACTGTGGAAGTGGATCAATAGTGGATTCTGTGTGTGAGACTGTGTACACACACACACACACCACACACACACACACACACACACACACACACACAGACAGACTGTGTGTGTCCTTATGTATGTGTGTGTGTGTGGCCCTTGTGGTCAGTAGCAGGTGAGGACACACAGTGCAGTACTCTCTATTCCTGCAGTGTAAATGCTGTGCGTGTGTGTGTGTGTGTGTGTGTGTGTGTGTGTGTGTGTGTGAACCTCGGGGACTGTGAGTGCTGATTTCTGGTTACAGAACATTATACATAGATGTTTATTACACTCGGTCACAATGTTGCAGGTCAAACTCGGGATGTTCTTCACTTCATCATTCTGCACAATAAACACAAACATTACATATTTATAATACACACACTATAATACACACACACACACATATATATATATAATACACACATATTTATAATACACACAATATACACACATATATAATACACACACATATATATTTATAATACACACTACACCACACAATATACACACATATATAATACACACACACACACATACACCACATATATATATAATATATATATATATATATATATATATATATATATATGTATATATATATATATATATATATATACACACTATATATATATACACACATACACATATATTTATAATACACACAATATACACACATATATAATACACATATTCATATATATATATATATATATATATATAATACACACATATAGAATAACATATATATATATAATATAATACACCACATATAATACATTAGATATAATACACACATATATATAATACACACATATAATATACACACACATATATAATACACACACATAATGCACACACATATTTTATAATACACACATATATAATATACACATATTTACAAACATTTATTATTATTATTATTATTATTATTATTATTTTATATTAGTAGTATTAATAAGAATAATATATTAAATTATATTATTACTATTATTATATTAATAATAAGTTCTATAACGTTATAATGAATATATAACAAAAGCTTATTATCTATCCATCTATAATACTATAACAGGATAGATAGATAGATAGATAGATAGATAGATAGATAGATAGATAGATAGATAGATAGATTCGCGTATTTATTTATTTATTTATTTATTTTCTGCTTCTCTCACACAGACCCCGGGAGAGGAGGGGGGAGGGAGGGTTTGTGGGGGGCGGGGCGTTCTGCACGTGTTCTCCTGCACACCTGTGTTGTGATTGGTCAGAGTCGCACGTGTAACAGCTTCTATTGGTGGAGTTTGTTGAATATGTAAATGAGGGAGAAGCGGAGGCGGTATATAAAGGGACAGGGGGCGTGCAGATGTGTGTGTGTGTGTGTGAGTGTGTGAGTGCTGCTGAGAAGTTACCGGATTTATTTATTCACACTTTATACACACACACACACACACACACACACACACACACACACACACACACACACACACCAGAGAGTGTGTCAGAAGTCTGATGCAATTTTTCTGAATATTTCAGGTAAGAACAAAAAGGAAGTTTAATCTGTTTTATTTTGAACTGCATTCATTTGCATAGAATTATGTTTATTAAATATTTCTTTTTAGTTTTATATTTATATTTTGACTACTTTATAATTTACTTTTAGCATAAAAAATGTTGACATTTAAGAAAAGGCACTTAAAACTATAGTCACTTTTAAATGTATTATAATGTGTGTGTGTGTGTGTGTGTGTGTGTGTGTGTGTGTGTGTGTGTTTAGTGTCCTCAAGTTTAATCCAGTCCTGTGTGTGTGTGTGTGTGTGTGTGTTTAGTGTCCTCAAGTTTAATCCAGTCTGTGTGTGTGTGTGTGTGTGTGTGTGTGTGTGTGTGTGTGTGTGGTCATGCCAGTGGACATGGCCGTGCAGCTGTACATCACACACTCTCCACCCCTGCACAGTTTCCTGAGCTCGTATCAGGACTACAGGACGAGGAACCTCATGGGCGTGCGTTACAAACCCGTGCGTCCCTGCATCAACACCAAACACACCCACCACGCCTGGCAGCCTCCCGAACACAGAGCCAAGAAGAAGGTGGTGTTTGCCGACTCCAAAGGCATGTCTCTGACCGCCGTGCGTGTCTTCTCTCCGTGCGAAAATCAAAAAGCCCTCTCTCCCCTGCAGTCCCAAACCCTGAAGATAGAGGGCGCCCTAAATCCCACGCAGAGCAGAGTCCTGGAGTTTCACCAGCCTGCGTCGGATTACCTGGACTTCCGGAATCGTCTGATGAGGAATTCGGTGTGTTTGGAGAGCTGCACGCTGCAGGGACGCACGCTAACCGGGACCGTGAAAGTCCGCAATCTGTCCTACCAGAAATCCGTCTGCGTCCGGATCACGCTCGATTCGTGGAAAAGCCACCGAGACGTCTCGTGCACGTTCATGAACGACGTCTGCGGATGCAGAGACACCGACGCTTTCTCCTTCGTGGTGGAAATCCCGGCGCACGTGCCGCGTCAGCATGACGTGGAGTTTTGCGTTAGCTACGCCGCCGACGGAACGACGCACTGGGACAACAACAACGGAAAGAATTACGCCCTGGTGACCAAATGCCACGCGACGACGGATCACGTCGAACACACGGATTCGTACGATCAATTCCCCAGGCCGAAAAAGTGCGACGGGATTTCTACAGAGAGAAAAAGCTGGACGACGGCCATCGACGCCCCCTACTGGTGACACGCGGACACTGCAGCCTTTATTTCCCCAGTTATAACGTCGTGTTAAGGCCTGAGCAAAGAGACGATAAAAAAAAACTTGTCCGGAAGAGAAATATGAACTTTAGCAAATCATACACACTTTTTTTTTATCATGCAAACAATTTTTAAGCAACTTTAAAATATAAAAATCTACAAAAAAAATCACTTTAGTATAAAAGATGAGTTTGAGATTCTCCTTCATATTGAAGGGTTTGTGTGTAAATTTTGGAATAATTCCACTCTGAGTGAGATGTTTGTGTGTGTGTATATGTGCGTGTGTGTGTGTGCGTGTGTGGGTGTGTGTGAGTGTGTGTGCTCCGAGTGAGATTTTCGAGCTGATTGAAAGGAAACGGGGCTCATTTTTGCCTGGATGGTCTCCTGCTCATTTGACGTGGTGTGTAAATACAAATAAACAAATAAACAAACACACATTCTCTTGTTTCTCTTGCGTGTTTGTGTAACAAGTTTTATTCACACTCGGTTTTATTCAATTTAACGAGTCCTGGATTCTGATTGGTCAGAAGGTGTTGAAGTGAGGAAGGAGTCTCCAGTGTTAATGCTTTGTAACAGTCAGAGGTAAAAATGTAAACGAGATGCAACACGTTTTTTCCTTGTAGCTATAAATTTCACAAATATGTTTCAATGAATAAACTGGTCAGAAATACACACACACACACACACACACACTGCTAAAGTATCCCATGTTTAAGTAAACACACTTCACCTTGAATGGGAATGTAATGTTTATTTGACCGAGAGTTAATCCGCATTTGGGTCAGATCAGGTAATCAGGACACGCAATGTTACACAACACACACACACACACACATGCATTTTTATCATTCGATGCACACAATTATTTCTGTCGTTATTGTTTGTTTATTTGTTTCTTCATTTTTCTCCTTCAGATCGAATCTTACACAACAAAGTTGTGTAGAGACGAGTTGTGTAACAACTTGTGAGTTTCGCAATTTTTGCGATTACGCAATAAATAATGGTTTAAACTCCACGACACGATAAATTACTTTATTACAAGCGACAACACCTTGCAAAAGTAATTACCCCCCCCTTCCCTGTAGGATGGAAGTGTGTTTGGAGGTCAGTGTAGTGTAGTGTAGTGATATGAAGTTCTCTGTAGAATGTTCACAATGTTCTCACGTCCTTCCTGCAGGAGTTTAATGTTGTTTAGATGTTTGTTGACGGCAGAAACGCAGGCCTCAGGTCTGGACTTTGACTCGGTCGCTGATGTTTTGATCTCCTGCATGTGTGTGTGAGCTGAAGGTGAAAGTTCTCTCACGCTGCAGTCGCTGCAGGTTAACATGATCGTCTACAAACGTACTCTTTATTATTCAGGGAAGCACAGGATCCTCACTTTCACAGCGTAGTGGAATCTGACACACACACACACACACACACACACACATATATATACACACACTCACACTCACACACACACTCACACACACTTCTTCTCCTGAGCTTAATCTCATCATAAACCAGACTTCTTCCTGCTTCTAAGGGGGTTTATCAGGACAATTAGCATATATCACACACACACACACACAACAACACACACACACACACACACATACACACACACAACACACACACACACACACTCATACACACACACGCACATATACACATACACACACATACTCGCACACACATACACACTCACACATACACACGCGCGCACACACAACACACATACACACAACACACACACACACACACACACACACACACATACACACACACACACACACACACACACACATACACACACACACACATACACACACACACACACACACACACACACACACACACACACACATACAACACAACAACACACACACACACACACACACACACACACAGAGTTCAATCACACTGTTGCCAAAACAAATAGAGGAAGCAGATTAATAAACTTATAAAGGCCAAAAAATGTAATGAACTATAGAGATAGATAGATAGATAGATAGATCCCTCATCTCGATAGATATAGATAATAGATAAAGTAGAGATAGATAATAGATGATAGAGAGTAGATATAGAGATAATTAGAGATAGATATATATAGAGATATATATAGATAGATAGATAGATAGATAGATAGATAGATAGATAGATAGATAGATATAGATAGATAGATAGATAGATAGATAGAGATAGATAGATAGATAGATAGATAGATAGATAGATAGATAGATAGATAGATAGATAGATAGATAGATAGATAGATAGATAGAGAGAGCTGATGTAATAATGGACAGGGATGATATTTATCGTGTGTGTAATCCTTTCTCAATGTTGCAGCAGAAATCTGAACCCTTACAAGCATGTCCTGATGTCAGCATAGGCACACCACACATACACACACACACACACACACACACCACACACACACACACACACATACACACACACACACACACACAACACACACACACACACACACACACACACACACTCACACACACACACACACACACACTACACACACCACACACACACTCACACACACACACAAATACACACACACTCACACTCACACACACACCACACACAACACACACACACACACACACACACCAACACTGCTCCAGAGACGGTGCACTGCACAACACACTTCTAACGTATAAGAATTATAATTAAAGAATTTGTAAATATAAGACTAAAGTTCTATCAGCGATTATTATCATTTACAATTTTATACAAATTTGTTAAAAAAGAGAAATTTGTTAAAAAAATTTATTTGGTAAAACATTGTTTATTGGATACAAACTGGTATTTGTGTGATGAGGCATTGTTTTACATATTGGTATTGATAAAAACATTTAAAATGTACACTATACACTACACTATACACTACACAACACACACTACACAAAACTACACTACACTACACTACACTACACTTGTACACTACACTATTACACTACACTATTACACTACACTATTACACTACACTATTACACTACACTACTACACTATACATACACTACACTACACTACACTACACACTACACTGCACACTACACTATACACTACACACACTATACTACACTATACACTACACTATACACTACACTATACACTACACTACACTACACTATACACTACACTGTACACTACACTATACACTACACTATACACTACACTATACACTACACTGGACACTACACTATACACTACACTTATACATACACTGTCACTACACTATACACTACATACACTACACTATACACTACACTGTACACTACACTACACTACTACACACACTACACTATACTACACATACACTATACACTGTACACTACACTACACACTGTACACTACACTATACACTACACTATACACTACACTATACACTACACTATACACTACACTATACACTACACTATACACTACACTATACACTACACTATACACTACACTATACACTACATTATACACTACACTATACACTACACTATACACTGTATACACTACACTACACAATCTACACACTACACTACACTACACACTACACTACACACTACACACTATACACTACACTATAACACTACACTACACTATACACTACATGATACACTACACGATACACTACATAACACTACATTTATACACTACACTACTACACTACACTTACACTACACTATACACACAATACACTACACACAACACACACAACACTGTACACTAACACTACACTGTCCAACGACACTAGACACTAACACTGTACACTACACTGTACACTGACACTATACACTACTACACTACACGATACACTACACTGTGACACTACACTATACACATACACACACACATACACTACACAAGACTACACGACAACATACACTATACACGTCCACACTATACACTACACGATACACTACACTATGACACTACACTCTAATACACTACACTACGACACTACACTATACACTACATACACTACACTATACTACACTATACACTATACACTATACACTTACATGTATACACTATACACTACACTATACAATACACACTACACTACACTGGACACTACACTACACTACACTACACTGTACACTACACATGTACATACACTGTACACTACACTACACTATACACTACACTATAAACTACACTATACAATACACTATACACTACACTATACACTACACTGTACACTACACACAATATACACTACACAAAATATACACTATACATACACACTACACACTACACACTACACACTATACACTACACTACACTACATACCACTACTACACTACACTACACTGTACACTACACTGTACACTTACACTGTACACTACATACACTACACTAACACTACACTACACTGTACACACTACACTGTACACTATACACTATACACTGTACACTGTACACTAACACTGTACACTATACACTGTACACTACACTATACACTACACTACACTACACTACACTGTACACTACACTGTACACACACTACACTACACTACACTACACTATACACTACACTAGACGACACTACACTACACTATACACTACACTATACACTACACACTACACGACACTATACACTACACTGTGTACACTACACACTACACTACTACACTACACATACACTATACACATACACTACACTACACTATACACTACACTACACTACAATACACTATACACTACACTATACTACACTATACACTACACTGTACACTACACTATACACTACACTATACACTACACATACACTACACTACACTACACTATAATACACACTATACACTATACACTACACTGTACACTACACTACACTGTACACTACACTACACTACACTGTACACTACAGACTGTACACTACAATGTACACTACACTGAACAATACAATGTACACTACAATGTACACTACACTGAACAATACAATGTACACTACACTGCTACACTATACACTACACTACATACACTACACTATACACTATACACTACACTGTACACTACACTACACACTACACAATACACTAACACTACACTTACACTACACTACATACACTTTACACTGTACACTACACTACAATACACACACTGTACACTACACTACACTATACAACTACACTACATACACTATACACTATCCACTACACTACACTACACACTACACACTATACACTATATACACACACTACACTACACACATACACGACACTACACTATACACTACACATACACGACACTATACACTTCACGGGACACTATACACTACACTATACACTACACTGTACACTACACTATACACTACACTATACACTACACTGTACACTGTACACACACTACACTACACTATACACTACACTATACCTATACACAACACACACGTACATACATAAACTGTACACTACACTACACTATACAATATACCACTACACTATACACTACACTACACTACACTATACACTATACACTACACTATACACTACACACACGTACACTGATACACTACATACACTACACTATACACTACACTGTACACAGATACACTACAATACACACTGACCACACTACACTACTATACACACACGACACTCCACACTACACTACACTACACTATACACTGTACACTACTACGACACACTATACACTATACACTACACACCACACTACACACTTACACGATACAGTACACTACAACTACACTATCGACACATACTGTAACTACATGTACAACACGACACTATACACGATACACTACACTGTACACTACACTACACTACACTATACATACACTATACACACACTACATACACTACACGACACACTGAGACAACATCACTAACATTAACACTTCACCATACACTACATACAGGGACACGAGACACTACACGACACGTACACAATACTACCATACACAGAGACGATGTAACTACACTATACACTACATATACATCATATACAATTATACACCATTAAACTACTAAGGAACACACATCTATACACACTACACTATACTACACGATACACACATATACACTACACTATAAACTACACTGTACAATTACACTATACACTACACTATACAACTGACACTATACACACATGACACTATCTACGGTACACACATTACACTGTACACTACACTATACACTACACTACACACATTACAATACCACTACACAATACACTACACTGTACACTGTACACTACACTGCTACACTACACTACACTATACACTACACTGTACACACACTATACACACACTGTACACTGTACACGACACACTACACACTACTACATACACTTGTACACTATACACTACACACCGATGTACACTTACACTACACTACACTACCTAACACTTATACACACTATACACTTGTCACTACACTACACTACACTACACTATACACTACACTATACACTACACTACACTATACACTACACTATACACTACACTATACACTACACTATACACTTACACTATACACTACACTACACTATACACTACACTATACACTACACTATACACTACCAGCCAGATACACACACATACACGACACTACACTACATACACTATACACTACACTACACTACACACACAGTACACTACACTACACTACACTACACTACATACACTATCACACACTAGACAACACAAGAACACTACACTACTATACACTATACGAAACGCCTTGGACATATACTGTACACTACACCACATACACGATATACACTACACTATACACTGTACACGATACACTACATACACTATACACTATACACTATACACTACACTAGACACTAGACACTACAGACCACTACACTATACACGTACACTACTGTACACTACACTATACACTACACTACACTACACTACACTGTACACTACACTATACACTACACTATACACTACACTATACATACACTATACTACACTACATACACTACACTACACTATACACTACACTATACACTATAAACGGAGTGATGATATTCTGGAATCACATTCCTGCAGTGATGAGTTTCCTGGCTCGGGTTCTTGACGAGCTCTGGAGCTTCTGAAGTAGAGCAGAGGTGAGACGGATAATTTTACACCACAACGCTGCTGCTGAGATCTGCTTCCTGATTGGTCGGAATTCTTCATGGGGATATTATAGTTATTGTTAGTATAGTAACAGCTGTGATGTTTTCTCCATGGATGGATGGATGGAGTCTATCTATGTGTGTGTTGTGTGTGTGTGTGTGTGTGTGTGTGTGTGTTTATTTGTGTGAGGATGGAATCTGACTTCATGTCAATATATTCCATCCTCAAACACATAAACACACACACACACACACACACACACACACACACACACACACATGATACATTAATCCAAAAATCTCCCTGTCTATACAATAGCTCTCTATATAGAACGGGTGTGTTGAAATGGTGAGTGAAGACTAAAGCAGCAGTGTGTGTGTGTGTGTGTGGTGTGTGTGTGTGTGGTGTGTGTGTATGTGTGTAATGTGTGTGTGTGTGTGTGTTTGTGTATGTGTGTGTATGTGGTTTGTTGTGTGGTGTGTGTGTATGTGTGTGGTGTGTTTGTGTGTGTGTTTGGGTTGTGTGTGTGTGTGTGGTGTGTGTGTGTGTGTTGTTTGGTGTGTATATGTGTGTTGTATGTGTGTATGTGTGTGTGTGTGATTGTGTGTGTGTGTGTGTGTGTGTGTGTGTGTGTGTGTGTGTGTGTGTGTGTTGTGTGTGTATGTATGTCTGTGTATGTGCGTGTGTGTTTGTTTGTGTATGTGTGTGTGTGTGTGGTTTTGTTGTGTGTGTGTGTGTGTGTGTGTGTATGTGTTGTGTGTGTGTGATGTGTGTGTGTGTGTGTTTGTGTGTGTGTGTGGTGTGTGTGATTGTGTGTGTGTGTGTGTGTGTGTGTTGTGTGTGTGTGTGTGTGTGTGTATGTGTGTGTGTGTGTGTGTGTGTGTGTGTGTGTGTGTGTGTGTGTGTATGTGTGTGTGTGTATGATGTGTGTATGTGTGTGGTGGTGTGTGTGTGGGTGTGTGTGTGTATGTGTGTGTGTGTGGTGTGGTGTGTAATGTGTGTATGTGTGATGTGTGTGTGTGTGTGTGTGTGTGTGTGTGTGTGTGTGTGTGTGTGTGTGTGTGTGTGTGTATGGAGACACCTGCACTTCATCACGTCCACCTGGGCACGTAACGTTAAGCCCCCCCCCCCCCCCCCGCCTCTCTCTCTCTCGCCTCCGCAGTGAGTGGTGATGCTGCAGGAGATCCTCAGGGTGCAGTGAAGTTCAGATCGATGTGGTTCAATAAAACAAACACTGGCCTTTTTTTTGCTGTGTTGTTTATTTCTCTGTCCTAGTCCGATGTTTGTGTAAAAGAATGTTTTTCTTGTATTTGGGTCACAAATATCAATTAAAAAATAATTGCTCTCTTTTCAATATAGAATAAAATACAGCGCCATCTACTGATAACTATAGAGAAAGAAGGTTTTTTTATTCATTCATTCATCTTCTACCGCTTTTATCCGATCTTCCCTCGGGTCACGGGGAGTCTGTGTCTATCTCAGGTGTCTATGGGCATTAAGGCAGGATACACCCTGGATGGAATGCCAAACCCATCACACACACACACACACACACACACACACACACACACACACATTCACACACCACATTCATACACTAGGGACAATTTTTCCAAGGTGCCAATCAACCTACCGTGCATGTTTTTGGACCGGGAGGAAACCGGAGAACCCGGAGAAAAACTCCCTGAGGCACGGGGAGAACATGCACAAACTCCACACACACACATGGCCGAGACGGGAATCGAACCCGGACCCTGGCGGTGTGACGCGAACGTGCTAACCACTAAACCACCGTGCCCCACATTTTTTTATTGTTATTGTTAAATAATATATGTTCATATACCTGTTTATGTTTATATTTTTGAATAAATACAAATGTTATTATCATTTTTGTTAAAGCATTTTCAACATTTTATAATAATACTAATAATAATAATACTAATAATAATAGATGAATAGTGTACATGCTAATTAGCACGTTCGCCTCACACCGACAGGGTCCGGGTTCGATTCCCGTCTCGGCCATGTGTGTGTGGAGTTTGTGCATGTTCTCCCCGTGTCTCAGGGGGTTTTTCTCCGGGTTCTCCGGTTTCCTCCCCCGGTCCAAAAACATGCACGGTAGGTTGATTGGCACCTTGGAAAATTATCCCTAGTGTATGAATGTGTGTGTGTGTTGTGTGTGTGTGTGTGTGTGGTGTGTGTGTGTGGTGTGTGTGTGTGTGTGTGTGTGTGTGTGTGTGTGTGTGATGGGTTGGCATTCCATCCAGGGTGTATCCTGCATTAATGCCCATAGACGCCTGAGATAGACACAGACTCCCCGTGACTTGAGGGAAGATCGGATAAAGCGCTAGAAGATGAATGAATGGATGAATGAATGAATGAGTGTAAATGATTCTTGTTCAGACTGATCCCAGAACAGTTAGCATGGCATTTTTCCTTCACTGGAACTAGAAGATCTGAATCTCCTACAATGCTCCTGATCTTCATTTCCACTTGTTCTCCTGAGCACACCACATCTCTCCATCATGTGTGTTATTAATGTGAACATAAAAATAACAACAAAAACATCCACTAAATCCTTTCATGTTGAGAGAAATCACCACTTTGTTATGATGAGGTGGTGTGTGTGTGTGTGTGTGTGTGTGTGTGTGTGTGTGTGTAACATGTTTACACGCCTGCAGATGAATAACCAACAGCGCGGAGTTCCTTCCATCCAATGACCTGCAACATATTTTACTTCACTCCATACACACATTCATCAAACAAAACCTCACACACTGACATATATATATACACACACACACACACACACACCACACACACCACACACGCACACACACACACACAACACACACACACACACACACACACACACACACACATCACACACACACACGCACACACACACACACACCACACACCACACACACCAATGACACACACACACACACACACACACACACACACACACACACACACACACACACACACACACACACACACACACACATCACACACACACACACACACACACACACACACACACACACACACACCACACACACACACACACACACACATACACACACACACACACACACACACACACACACACACACACACACACACACACACACACACACACACACACACACGAGACCATCCTACATGAATGGTGTAGATGTGAAATGAGAGATGAGATCTATTAGGAAGTCTTTGTCTCCCCCTGGTGGACATTAAGAGGAACTGATGAGGGAGGCGGTGTGAATGCAGCTTCTGATGAGCGATAGATAGTTACACACACCAGGTGAGAGAAGGGGGGGGGGGGATGGGGGGGTGAAGAAGCACAAACAAATGACGTCAGTAAATACAACTTCTTTTTTATGATGTATAAAAATGAGACAATATATTATACACAATCATAAACATGGTTCAGTGAAGCATCGACAATATTAGTGAGATAAAGATCATTAATAATAATAATAATAATTCATCATAATATTACAAGATTCATTTAGGAGACAGACAGTGATGTGTGTAACGTCTCTCGCGCCTCTCTAGGCTCTCGTCTATTCTCTCTCCCTCTTCTGTCTCTCTCTCTCTTCTGTCTCTATCTCATCTATCTGTCTCTTTTCTTTCGTCTTCTCTGTCTGACTCTCTCTGTATTTCTACTCTCTCTGTATTTCTGTCATCTCTTCTCTCTCTGTCTCTGTATCCTCGATCTCTGTCTGTCTGTCTCTCTATCAATATATCTGTCTTTCTTCTCTTCTCTGTCTCTATCTGTCTTTCTGTCGATCCCTCTCTCTGTCTTTCTGTCTCTCTCTCTCTCTGTATTTATGTCTTTCTGTCTCTTTCCCCTCTCTCTGTCTCTCTCTGTCTCTCTCTCACTCTCTCTGTCTCTCTGTCTTCTGTCTCTCTATGTCTTCTGTCTCTCCTCTCTGTTTTATATCTTTCTGTCTCTATTCTCTGTTCTCTGTCTCTGTCTCTCTCCTCTCTCTCTTCCCTTTCTGTCTCTCTCTCCTTCTCTGTCTCTCCCTCTCTATGTCTTTCTGTCTCCCTCTCTCTCTCTGTCTTTCTCTCTATGTGTATTTCTCTCTCTCTCTCTCTCTCTCTCTCTCTCTGCGCATGCGTGAGGGAGTGAGCGTGGCGTGCGGAGCGTGTGAGAACGGTTGGCTTTTTGCCAATTTTTTCGGCTATTTTTCGCAGCCATTATTCTGTAAAAAACCTCTCGGAACAACTTTGTTGTGTGTGTGTGTGTGTGTGTGTGTGTGTTTATTAGCGTGGCGGTGCGCGCTGCCGGGAGTGGTGTGTGGTGTGATGTGTGTGTGTGTGTGGTGTGTGTGTGTGTGTGTGTGTGTGTTTATTAGCGTGGCGGTGCGCGCTGCCGGGCGTGTGTGTGTGAGTGTGTGTGTGTGAGTGTGTGTGTGTGTGTGTGTGTGTTTATTAGCGCGGCGGTGCGAGCTGCCGGGCGTGTGTGTGTGAGTGTGTGTGTGTGTGTGTGTGTGTGTGTGTGTGTGTGTGTGTGTGTGTGTGTGTTTATTAGCATGGCGGTGCGAGCTGCCGGGCGTGTGCTGTGTGTGTGTGTGTGTGTGTGTGTGGAGTGCGTGCGTGTGAGTGTGTGTGTGTGTGTGTGTGTGTGTGTGTGTGTGTGTGTGTGTCTATTAGCGTGGCGGGTGCGCGCTGGGGCGTGTGTGGTGTGTGTGTGTGTGTGTGTGTGTGTGTGTGTGTGCTGTGTGTGTTTGTGTGTGTGTGTGTGTGTGTGTGTGTGTGTGTCTATTAGCGTGGCGGTGCGCGCTGCCGGGCGTGTGTGTGTGTGTGTGTGTGTGTGTGTGTGTGTGTGTGGTGTGTGTGTGTGTGCGTGTTATTAGCGGCGAGTGCGCGTGTGCGGGCGTGTGTGTGTGTGTGTGTGTGTGTGTGTGTGTGTGTGTGTGTGTGTGAGAGAGGAGAGCAGCATGGCGAGTAGCGTGCACTCTCAGGATGATAAACTCTACGAGAGTTTGACTCGACAGCACGGGGTTCGGGTGGTGTGTGGTGTCGGTGTGGAGGATTGCTTGGTAGCAATCAGCGTGGTGGTGGGGCATGAGAGCATTGTCTCTGCCTCACGCATGAACAAAGCCATCGTGGTATTTTTGAACAGTCTAGACAAAGTGGCTAAACTAATCCAGTTATCCAACTCGGCCCGCTGCTGAAATCCCCGCAAATGCTGCTGCACCAGGGCCTAGTGAGGGCGAGCCCCAAGCCCAGACCGCTGCCCAGAGCTCCACTGGTGACTTATCCACCTCAGAAACACCCTGCTTGGCTGAACCTGTCCAGGAGAAGCCCCGCTCGACTGAACCGAGCCTAGAGAAGCCCTGCGCGACTGAGCCGGACCGGGTGAAGCCCTGCGCGACTGAGCCGGACCGGGTGAACCCCTGCGCGACTGATCTGGACCAAGCGAAGCCCTGCGCGACTGAGCCGGACCGGGTGAAGCCCTGCGCGGCTGATCCGGACGATGGGTGAAGCCCTGCGCGGCTGATCCGGAATGGGTGAAGCCCTGCGCGGCTGATCCGGACCTGGTGAAGCCCTGCGTGGCTGATCTGGACCAGGTGAAGCCCTGCGTGGCTGATCTGGACCAGGTGAAGCCCTGCGTGGCTGATCCGGACCAGGTGAAGCCCTGCGCAGCCGAACGCAACAAACTCGTGGAACCTGAAAGGGAGGAGACAGTCACAGTGGTCTCTGGAGCAGCACTGGAGCTGCCTGCGCTGGCAGAGGCAGGCACAGGGGTGCAGAGCTGTCGCCAGGAGACACCGGACACCACACCAGTACATGAGGACGGGGGAGACGTGGAGATGGAAGTCGAGCCCATCTTCAAAGTACCCACCAAAAGGAAGAAGCGAGGTAAGGGACACGGCAAAAACAGGCCAAAAAAGACCTGAAGGTGGAGGAACCAGAGACAGACAGTGATGATGGTTTATCTGACTCGGTCCTCAGCGTGGACTCTCAGGAGGAAACGTTAAACGTGTTCTATAGCGCTGAGGACATTAAAGAGTTTTTAAGAAACACCAAGTGGCAGAAAAATGTGTCAGTCGAGGAGTTTTTTCCAGACCGGAAACAGTTTCTTCACGACGTAAAGCACTTTAGAAGGGAAAGTGTTTTTACTGACCAAGAAATCTACAGACTGAAGAAACTGATAACAAAGGTCAATAAGGAGAACTCTGATGATGATTGATACAATGTGTGGGTTTTATTTTGTGAGTTTTAGTTTTG
This sequence comes from Kryptopterus vitreolus, assembly GCA_030449085.1. Classification (NCBI taxonomy): domain Eukaryota; kingdom Metazoa; phylum Chordata; class Actinopteri; order Siluriformes; family Siluridae; genus Kryptopterus; species Kryptopterus vitreolus. Next base: position 2,620,225 of record JACRUU010000005.1, on the reverse strand, counting down.
TTTTTGTGTGTGTTATTCTTATCTCATTTTAATGGATAGGATCGAGATAGCGAGCCTCAATATAAATGGAGCAAGGGAACACACCAAGAGAGCTAAAATGTTTGAACTTATAAAACAAAAAAGCATAGATGTTGTTATGTTGCAGGAGACCCACAGCGACATGAGCAACGCTGCTGACTGGGTGAAGGAGTGGGACGGGCTGGTGGTGTTAAGCCATAAAACATCTCTCAGTGGTGGTGTTGCCTTGCTCTTTACTCACAATTTTATTCCGGTCTCTTATTCGGTAGAAGAAATTTTAAAGGGAAGGCTTTTAAAAATAAGCGCTACATATGAGAATGATGTCATTGTTTTTATCTGCGTGTACGCTCCCACAAATGCAGTGGAGAGGATGGTGTTTTTAGATAAA
>JACRUU010000005.1:2587014-2614514 GCA_030449085.1 Kryptopterus vitreolus | reverse complement strand
CCGGGGGAAGATGAATATATATATATATATATATATATATATATATATATATATATATATATATATATATATATATAGTGATATTTGTCCCAGAGTGGCACATTCATTATCTGTAATCAGATGGCTTGTATAAAAGGCTGTCGGACGGCGGTTGAGGTGGAGAGCGTCTGGACTCCCAACTAACGATGAATGTCTTTTTTCCCCCCGACCTCCCACTACAGGTGAGACGGTAGATGCGGATGAGGAATCACCACCAGACCCTCGCAGTGCCTGGTATCTGGGAGTAACCACAGCCCTGTGGCAGGAAATTATCTTAACCCCTACGTGCAGATGGAGATCCGGAGTACGAAGTCACCCATTGATCGGGACCCGCATTCAAAACAGGTACGATCTCCTAACTATATTAGCGTATATTACCGTATGGAACCTTACGCAAGCGCATCGCATTCCCAAATCCGTATTACTGCAATAAAGCGCATTTTTACTGAACGCAATAAAGCGCTTCCGTATAACCTAAACACCGTATCACCAGTTTATATGGAAAAGCAACCGGAACACAATTCTTAAAGGAGCCACGTCCCATATTTTACACTTCAAACCAACACTAAACAAATAACATTGTACTTAACAAGAAATTCATATTAAAATAATAATTTCCAGAGTAAAATAAATATGAAATAATCAATATTTTAATTAAAGGGAGAGATTTTGAGAGAAATGTATATAATTATAACATCTGTTACAGTATTAGAAACATGAAAGAAAGAAAAATATATATATATACGTATATATGTGGTATTTTCTTTCATAAAAACAATCTCCTACAGCAGCTGCGCGCTGCGATTCCCACACATTTACGCATGGGTGAAAAGGAATGAGATCCGGTTCAAGTGATCTCTTAAAGAACGTATTAAACCTCCATTAACATGAAAGGAATGACACTTGTTGTCGGATTAAAGGGATATCGGCGCAGACACGGGTCTCATTTCACGATTACGTACGATTGCGCTCTTTTGCTTTTCTTTTCGTTGCATTTGCATTTGAGATCTTTGCGAAATCTCCGGCACTCATTACAAGCGCTGGGGATTGTTTGTGAGATTAGTTTGATGGAACTGGGCGTTTATCGAAACCTAATCCTCCAAATACTTCAAGCGAATGCTCTTTTCATAAACACCACCTTGTGTTTTACCTTTGTTTATTCTGGTATCTTTTCTTTTTCACTTTTTTTTCTCTCTTTTTGTTAATCATGGAATTTGATCAGGGTTACAGAGGTCAAGGGTTCGACATGAAGACATGATGTGTGTTTGAGAGATGAGAGTGAGACATGATGTGCGTTTGAGAGATGAGAGTGAGACATGATGTGTGTTTGAGAGATGAGAGTGAGACATGATGTGTGTTTGAGGGATGAGAGTGAGGCATGGTGTGTGTTTGAGAAATGAGAGTGAGACATGATGTGTGTTTGGGAGATGAGAGTGAGACATGATGTGTGTTTGGGAGATGAGAGTGAGACATGATGTGTGTTTGAAAGATGAGAGTGAGACATGGTGTGCGTTTGAAAGATGAGAGTGAGACATGCTGTGCGTTTGAGAGATGAGAGTGAGACATGATGTGCGTTTGAGAGATGAGAGTGAGACTGCTGTGTGGAATATTTAAATATTCCACATGTGTATGTTGGAGATGCTGGGAGAGACTCTGGATCTACTAGAACCTGACCTGGGTCGGATTGGACTTTACAAGCTGGAAAAGGGGAATTCCGGATATGTGGCATAGGGGAGAACTGATAGGATAGGATCGAAAATGAGAGAATAGAATGGAATTTAGTATAGGATAGGATAAAGTATATAATAGTATATGTTAGAATAGTATAAGATAGGATAAATATCGATTAAGATAGGACAGGATAAATATTATTAGGATAGGATACATATCGTTAGAATAGGATAAATATCGTTAGTATAGGATAAATATTGATTAAGATAGGATAGGATAAATATCGTTAGGATAGGATAAATATCGTTAGGATAGGATAGGATAAATATCGTTAGGATAGGATACATATTGATTAAGATAGGATAGGATAAATATCGTTAGGATAGGATAAATATCGTTAGGATAGGATACAATAGGATAAATAGAATAGTTAGGATAGGATACGATTAGGATAGGATAGGATAAATATCGTTAGGATAGGATAGGATAAATATCGTTAGAATAGAGTAACTAGGGTTAGTATAGGACAGGACAGGATAGGATAAATATTATTAGGTTAGGATAGGATAGGATAAATATTGTTAGTATAGGGTAAATAGAGTTAGTATAGGACAGGATAGGATAGGATAAATATCATTATTATAGGATAATATCGTTAGGATAGAATAAATATCTTTAGGATAGAATAAATATCGTTAGGATAGGATAGGATAAATATCGTTAGGATAGGATAGGATGAATATCGTTAAGTTAGGATAGGAATGAATATCGTTAGGATATGGGTAACTAGGGTTATTATAGGAAAGGATAGGGTAGGATAAATATTATTAGGTTAGGATAGGATAGATATGGTTAGTATAGGGTAAATAGGGTTAGTATAGGATAGGACAGGAAAGGATAGGATAAATATCATTATTATAGAGTTAATATGGTTAGTATAGGACAGGACAGGATAGGATAAATATTGTTAGGTTAGGATAGGATCAATATTGTTAGGTTAGGATAAATATTGTTAGGTTAGGATAGGATGAATATCGTTAAGTTAGGATAGGGTAAATATTATTAGGTTAGTATAGGATAAATTTCGTTAGGATAGGATAGGATAAATATCATTAGTATAGGGTAAATAGGGTTAGTATAGGACAGGATAGGATAAATATCATTAGGATAGGATAAATATCGTTAGGATAGGATAAATATCGTTAGGATAGGATAAATATCGTTAGGATAGAATAAATATCGTTAGGATAGGATGAATATCGTTAGGATAGAATAAATATCGTTAGGATAGAATAAATATCGTTAGGATAGAGTAAATATGGTTAGTATAGGGTAAATAGGGTTAGTATAGGATAGGACAGGAAAGGATAGGATAAATTTCATTATTATAGAGTAAATATGGTTAGTATAGGACAGGACAGGATAGGATAAATATTGTTAGGTTAGGATAAATATTGTTAGGTTTGGATAGGATAAATATCGTTAGTATGCGGTAAATAGGGTTAGTATAGGACAGGATAGGATAGGATAAATATCGTTAGGATAGGATAAATATTATTAGGTTAGGATAGGATAAATATCGTTAGTATGCGGTAAATAGGGTTAGTATAAGACAGGATAGGATAAATATCGTTAGGATAGGATAAGATCGAATAAATATAGTTAGTATAGGATGAATAGGGTTAGTATAGGACAGGACAGGACAGGGTAGGAGAGAAGAGAAGGCGACGAAAGTCCTAGCATATCATTGGATAGAGAAGTTGTGACAGGACAGAAAACAACAGAAAAGTTTTCGCGGATGCTCAAATAAGAAAGGTCAAGTTAACATGAACAGGACGGGACAGTATAGAAAAGTTGGGCATATGATTCGATAGGAAAGTTTAAGATAGACTTTTTTTATGACCGTCAACCAAAACCATGATGCGCTGTATATAACAAGTCAATTTATAGTCCTATTTACATCCCGGCGCCGTATGACTCAAATACAATACCATCCGCCCCGCCGCTGTGACTCACCTGTAGCGTTATCCTTATACACCTTACCCTGAGAAAACACTGCCAGGCTTTAGGAAGCTAACAATGTGACTCATTTGTAGTTAACTCTCGAGCTACACATGGGCTTTCGTTGTCAGCGTTGCATTATGTCCATATACGGAAGTTTGTTAAACATAAAGGAGACTTAATGTCGCTTTGCTGATGCTTCCGAGGTCCATTTTTCAACGTCAGCGCCAACAGGACAAGTCTTCTTGTCACCCCGCCTTTACTCCACCATCTTTCCTATAAGGCTAAAAAAAATAAATAAATAGACCGACCTCCACAATCTCGATGCCAATAGTCAAATCTGAGAGTGTACCGTGAGTACACGAGGAAAACAAGCATCGAGCTTTTTCTGGGCTAGCGCCCGGGAGCCTGAACACACTTCAACTGAATGTCACTTTCTGTCTTCGTGCACAGAAAGAGGACCTTCAAAAAAGAAACAGGGATACAACTGGTACGTGCCGGTGCATGCGCTACAATGAAGGGCAAAGAATTAATGAGGGTGAGACCGGGACCGGATCCGGAGCGTATTCCCGGTTTTTCCCGGGAGAGGATTTAGGCTCGGAGAAGAGAGAAAGAGAGAGAGAGAGGAGTATTTGGGATAGGACAGGGGTGTTCAGGGAAACGATGAAGGATTAGAGTTTTCGCTAAGATGGGAATGTTTAGGAATGTTTGGGAAAGGACAGGAATGGTAAGGATAATCCAGCAGAGGACAGTGATAGGAGATAGGACAGAAATATGTCGGGTAAGAGAGAATAGATTGGGATAGGAGTGGAATATTACGATAAGAAAGAAGAGTTTGGGATAGGATGGGAATATTTCGGATAATATTTAGGATATTTAGGACAGGAGGGTTTACCGTCGGATTGGACAGGAGCGTTCGGAATCAGAGAGGAAAAGTGTGGGAAAAGAGCAAGGTTTTGTATTTTAGATGAAACTGTGGAAGAGGACAGGAATGTTTAGGTTTAGAGAGGAATATTTGCGATCGGAAAAGGAGGTTTAGGATAAAAGAGGAAGACTTGGGATAGGGATAGGGATAGTTTGGGATTAGACAGGAATGTTTAGAATAAGACAGGATAGTTTTGGATAGAGCAATAATATTTAGCTGGGCTAAATATTAGACAGGATAATATGGCTTGGGCTAGGATAGGAATATTTTTTCGGATATGACAGGAGAGCTATGGATAGGAATATTAACAATAGGGTTCGGGATAGGACAGGAATATTTAGGATATGACAAGCGTATTTGTCAAAGAATAAGAATATTTAGGAAAATACAGGGGAGTTATGGATAGGATAGGAATATTAACCATAAGATAGGAGGGTCTGCGATATGTCAGGATTGTTTGGGATAGGACAGGAATGTTTAGGATAAGACAGGATTGTTTGGGATAGGACAGGAATGTTTAGGATAAGACAGGATTGTTTGGGATAGGACAGGAATGTTTAGGATAAGACAGGATTGTTTGGGATAGGACAGGAATGTTTAGGAGACAGGAACTAAGACAGGTTTTGGGATTGTTTGGGATAGGACAGGAATGTTTAATGTTTGTTTGGGAGGATAAGACAGGATTGTTTGGGATAGGACAGGAATGTTTAGGATAAGTTTAGGATAAGACAGGATAAGACAGAAGTAGTTGTTTGGGATAGGACAGGAATGTTTGGAGGATAAGACAGGATTGTTTGGGATAGGAGACAGGAATGTTTAGTTTCGAGGATAAGACAGGATTGTTTGGGATAGGACAGGAATGTTTAGGATAAGACAGGATTGTTTGGGATAGGACAGGAATGTTTAGGATAAGACAGGATTGTTTGGGATAGGACAGGAATGCTTTCAGGATAAGACAGGATTGTTTGGGATAGGACAGGAAATGTTTGCTTAGGATTGTTTGGGAAATAGGATTAGGAAGGATTGTTCAGATTGTTTTGGATAGGACAGGAAGATTTAGGATAAGACAGAACTTGTTTGGGATAGATAAAAATAGTTAGAATAAGACAGAAGAGCTATGAATAGGAATATTGACACAAAGGCAGTATAGTTTGGGATAGGACAGGAATGTTCATGTTAGCATAAGACATGATTGTTTGGGGTAGGACAGGAATGTTTAGGATAAGACAAGAGGGTTTGGGATAGCATAAGGATATTTGGAATAAGGCAGAAGAGCTATGAATAGGAATATTGACACTAAGGCAATATAGTTTAGGATGGGACAGGAATGTTCATGTTAGGATAAGACATGATGGTTTGGGATAGGACAGCGATGTATAGGATAAGACAGGATTGTTTAGGATAGGACAGGAATGATTAGGATAAAACATGTTTGGGATGGGACAGGAATGTTTAGGATGAGACAGGATTGTTTGGGATAGGACAGGAATGTTAAGGATAAGGATATAGGATTGTTTGGGATAGGACAGGAATTTTAAGGATAATATAGATTGTTTGGGATAGGACAGGAATGTTTAGGACAGGAATGTTTAGGATGAGACAGGATTGTTTGGGATAGGACAGGAATGTTAAGGATAATATAGGATTGTTTGGGATAGGACAGGAATGTTTAGGATGAGACAGGATTGTTTGGGATAGGACAGGAATGATTAGGATAAAACATGTTTGGGATAGGACAGGAATGTTTAGGATGAGACAGGATTGTTTGGGATAGGACAGGAATTTTTAGGAATGTTTAGGGATGAGAATGTTTTAGGATGAGCAGGATTGTTTGGGATAGGACAGGAAATGTTTCAGGATGAGACAGGATTGTTTGGGATAGGATAAGAATATTTAGGATAATAAAGGAGAGCTATGGATAGGAATATTAACAATTAGACAGGAAGGTTTGGGATAGGACAGGAATGTTTAGGATAAGACAGGATAGTTTGGGATAGGATTGGAATATTTCGGATTAGACAGGAGTGTTAAGAACAGGACAGGAATGTTAGGAATCAGTCAGTAAGGTCTGTGATAGGATAAAACAGGAGCATTTGGGACGGGACACGGATGTTGTTTCCAAAGTAATGCTCCCTAGTTTTAAATAACGCTAGTTGCTACCTTTCAACTACATTTCCCAAATCACTAGCAACCACAAAAACGGACGATCTTCCCAATCTGTCCCGCTGTGGTCAATACGGAGAACACGACTCCCAGCTGTTCCACCTCGAGCCGAGAGCGCAAAATTCCTCCGCAAATCCGTCATTCACGGATTGCTCGGGGATTAAAAGGGATACGAAGGGACGCGACTTTCTACGTTTAAACAAAAATGTCGGTTTTCAGGAGAGAGCGACGAGGCAGATTGATCCTTTTCGAGCTTCTCTTCTGACGGATTCATCACGCCGTGGGCTGTGGTGCCCATAAATAATGGCTGGATCACTATAGAAAAAACACACACACACACACACACACACACACACACACACACACACACACCATACCCTTACAGTGTAAATGTCTAGGGTTGAGTAGTGTGGGCATGAGGATGAATAATACAATTTGAGCTCAGAGGACACAGTGGGAATAGTGGCACTGTGACTTGACATACATACACACACACACACACACACACACACACACACACAAACTGTACACGCACGCAACGCTGGGGCACTGTCACTACGCATTACGACTCACACACTTAACCCACAATATTATTTATAGATGTGTACACACAGTGCCCAGAAGCAGAAGGGGGGTACAGGAGGTACACAACAGGTTAGAATTACATTTAAGCAACACACACACACACACACACACACACACACACACACACACACACACACACATACAGCAGCTCATAGAGATCATTGATTTCACCCAGGAGAGCAAAAATTTCACTGTTTCAGGGTTAAAGTAGCTCAAGCTTAGCCGCTAATGATTCTCTGCTAGTGACACAGCTACGGCTAATCAATACAGCAGCACCCTCAGCGCAGCGCTAACGGCTAATTATCCGATTTACAAAATGACCTCCGTAGCACAGACGCCATCCATTATACTTATTGGGGTTCGGTTTCGTTCTGGTACTCTGTTTACTGATGTTTGGGAGAAGACAGGAAAATGTGGACAGAAATGTTCGGGATAAGACAGGAACTTTTGGGATAGGACAGGAATGTTTAGAATAAGACAGAATTCTATGGATAGGAATATTAACAATAGGACAGGAATGTTTAGGATAAGACAGGAATGTTCAGCATAGGACAGGAATGTTTAGGATAAGACAGGAACTTTTGGGATAGGACAGGAATGTTTAGGATAAGACAGGAACTTTTGGGATAGGACAGGAATGTGTAGAATAAGACAGAATTCTATGGATAGGAATATTAACAATAGGACAGGAATGTTTAGAACAAGACAGGAGGGTTTGGGATCGGACAGGAATGTTTAGGATAAGACAGAAGATTTATGGATAGGAATATTAACAATAGGACCGGAATGTTTTGGATAAGACAGGAATGTTCGGGATAGGACAGGAATGTTTAGGATAAGACAGAAGAGCTATGGATAGGAATATTAACAATAGGACCGGAATGTTTAGGATAAAACAGGAACTTTTGGGATAGGATAGGAACGTTTAGGATAAGACAGGAAAGGTTGGGATAGGACAGAAATGTTTAGGATAAGATAGGAGATATTTGGATAGGAATGTTTAGGATAAGACAGACGGGCTATGGATAGGAATATGAACAATAGGACAGGAATGTTTAGGATAATACAAGAGGGTTTGGGATAGTATAGGAACGTTCAGGATAAGACAGCAGAGATATGGATAGGAATATGAGCTTATCCTAAATATTCCTATCTTATCCTAACCATTGTATTATCCTAAACATTCCACCAGGACAGGAATGTTTAGGATAAGACAGGATTGTTTGGGATAGCATTAGAATATTTGGAATAAGACAGAAGAGCTATGAATAGGAATATTGACACTAAGGCAATATAGTTTAGGATAGGACAGGAATGTTGATGTTAGAATAAGAAATGATGGTTTGGGATAGGACAGCGATGTATAGGATAATACAGGATTGTTTGGGATAGGACAGGAATGATTAGGATAAGATAGCAGTGTTTGGGATAGGATAAGAATATTTAGGATAAGACAGGAGAGCTAGGGATAGGATTATTAACACTTAGGCAGGATTGTTTGGGATGGGACAGGGATGTTTAGGATAAGACAGGATTGTTTGGGATAGCATAAGAATATTTGGAATAAGACAGAAGAGCTTTTCAATAGGAATATTGACACAAAGGCAGTATAGTTTGGGATGGGACGGAAATGTTCATGTTAGAATAAGACATGATTGTTTGGGATAGGACAGCGATGTGTAGAATAATACAGGATTGCTTAGGATAGGACAAGAATGGTTAGGATAATATAGGATTGTTTGGGATAGGAGAGGAATGTTTAGAATGAGACAGGATTGTTTGGGATAGGACAGGAATGTTTAGGATGAGACAGGATTGTTTGGGATAGGACAGGAATTTTAAGGATAATATAGGATTGTTTGGGATAGGACAGGAATGTTTCAGATGAGACAGAATTGTTTGGGATAGGATAAGAATATTTAGGATAATAAAGGAGAGCTATGGATAGGAATATTAACAATTAGACAGGAAGGTTTGGGATAGGACAGGAATGTTTAGGATAAGACAGGATAGTTTGGGATAGGATTGGAATATTTCGGATTAGACAGGAGTGTTAAGAACACGACAGGAATGTTCAGGATAAGACAGCAGAGATATGGATAGGAATATGAGCTTATCCTAAATATTCCTATCTTATCTTATTCCTGTCTTATCCTAAACATTCCATCAGGACAGGAATGTTTAGGATAAGACAGGAGGGTTTGTGATAAGACAGGAGGGTTTGGGATCGGACAGAATGTTTAGGATGAGACAGGAGGGTGTGGGATAAGACAGGAAAGTTTGGGATAGTACAGGAACATTCAGGATAAGACAGCAGAGCTATTGATAGGAATATGAGCTCTCCTGTCTTATCCTAAGACATTCCTATCCTATCCCAAACCCTCCTGCCTCATTGTTAATATTCCTATCCATTGCTCTTCTGTCTTCTCCTAAATATTCCGATCATATCCAAATATATTCGTCCTTCTCCTAAAAATGTACGTCTTAACCTTATTGTCTGATTCCAAACATTCCCGTCCGATCCCAAACCCTCCTGTCTCATTCATGTCTCCTGTATAAATAAGAATATTTGTGATCGGACATCAAGTAGACTTATTGTTGTTCGGTTTGGTTCTGGTATTGTGTTTACTCCCCACCACAACACCTCCCATGACCTGAGGTATCTAGCTAGCAAAGAAGTGACTAATCTGACTAGCATTCATGCTACGCAGATGAAGACCACCTCAGATCTTTTAGTAAAACCACTCCGTAGTGGAACATCTTCTCAGAAGGATGGAGGCTAAATGTGGGAATGGGATGCTCCAAAAACAAATCCGGTGCCTACAAAATAAGCATTCATGGTGCATCTTGGGAAAACAGGACGATAATTCATTCATTCATTCATTCATCTTCTACCGCTTTATCCGATCTTCCCTCGGGTCACGGGGAGTCTGTGCCTATCTCAGGCGTCTATGGGTATTAAGGCAGGATACACCCTGGATGGAATGCCAACCCATCACAGGGCACACACACACACACACACACACATTCACACACTAGGGACAATTTTCCAAGGTGCCAATCAACCTACCGTGCATGTCTTTGGACCGGGAGGAAACCGGAGAACCCGGAGAAAAAACCCCCCTGAGGCACGGGGAAACGGGGTGAGGGGGGGGGGGGGGGAGAACATGCAAACTCCACACACACATGGCCGAGACGGGAATCGAACCCGGACCCTGTCTGTGTAAGGCGAACGTGCTAACCGCTAAGCCACCGTGCCCCTCAGGACGATAATAATAAGTAATAATCTTTACGTACATTCATGGCATAAATTTGTATTTTTAGTTTATGTAAATACACTATATGCACAAAAGTTTGTCGACATATAAGAGGAGATGATTTTGGCTTTGAGTTCTTTTTTTTTTTTTTTTACGAAAGATTTAATTAGAAGCTTCGGAACAAAGAAAAAAGGGAAAAAAAGGAAGGAAAAGTCACAGACGGAGGAGAAGGACTGATGGAGGGATTTTAGACGGTGAATGAGGTGTGATGTGCCGTGTGCACAGTGTCAGGTAACAAGGTGTAGAGGACAAAAGTGGAACTGTTACCACTGTGTGTGTGTGTGTGTGTGTGTGTGTGTGTGTGTGTGTGTGTGTGTGTGTGTGTGTGTGTGTGTGTGGGTAGAGAGAGTGAGTGTGTGTGGCGTGTCTTAAGGGTTGCATGCATCACTGAGAGAAGGCACAGTGAGCCATCTGCCCAATTAGGCATGGCGCCCACCACTGCACTCTTCTTTTCAATTACCACTGTGTTCCCAAAGAACACACACACACACACACACACACACACACACACACATGGCCACGTTCTCTCACACACTCAACCACACACACACAGACACACACTCACATAAACACATGGCCTAATTTCACCAAAAATGACCCATGTGAAGCTCATAATGATAAGAGAGGTTATTGATACCAAATGGCACACCCTACTTTTTGCACAATTACCCTCCTCTATATCATCCCCATGTTTTTTGTTTTTTTTATGTCCCCTCAGCGGGAAAGCAGGCGTTCCGGGGGGGAAAAAAAAGACAAAAAAGTGTTGTTGTGGTGCAGATTTTACATTGCAACAAGCGCACGGCCAACAGGACCGATGTGAAACGCCAAGATGTACTACTACAACTCTAAGAAAGGAAATAATAATAATAATAATAATAATAATAATAATAATTCATTTTCATTCATTCATCTTTTCTAGCGCTTTATCCGATCTTCCCTCGGGTCACGGGGAGTCTGTGTCTATCTCAAGCGTCTATGGGCATTAAGGCAGGATACACCCTGGATGGAATGCCAACCCATCGCAGGACACACACACACACACACACACATTCATACATTACATTTACATTTACATTTGCGGTATTTAGCAGACGCCCTTATCCAGGGCGACGTACAGGAAGTGCTTTAAGTCTCGATCTAAGGATAAGATTTATTCAAGAAAGGTTAATACAAACTCAAGTACACAAGAATAGACAGTTGCCTTTTTTTTTAATTTTTTATAATGTATTTCTGGACAGTGAGGTAAAAGAGAATAAAAGGAATGTTAGGATAGGGTGTTGTTGGAAGAGGTATGGTCTTCAGTCGATTTTTGAATGTAGACAGTGTCTCCGTTGTTCGGACCTCCAGTGGAAGTTCGTTCCACCACATCGGTGCCAGAACAGAGAAGAGCATTGAGCTGGCCTTACCTTTTCCCCTGAGAGACGGTGGAACCAGACGAGCAGTGCTGGACGCTCTCAGGCAGCGAGGTGCAGTACGGGAGGTGATGAGGTTGCGGAGGTAAGATGGTGCAGATCCATTTTTGGCTTTGTAGGCGAGCGTCAGTGTTTTGAATCTGATGCGTGCAGCTACAGGAAGCCAGTGGAGCGAGCGCAGCAGTGGGGTGGTGCGAGAGAATTTAGGGACACTAGGGACAATTTTCCAAGGTGCCAATCAACCTACCGTGCATGTTTTTGGACCGGGGGAGGAAACCGGAGAACCCGGTGAAAAAAACCCCCTGAGGCACGGGGAGAACATGCACAAACTCCACACACACATGACTGAGATGGCATTCGAACCCGGGTCCTGGAATTGTGAGGCAAACGTGCTAACCACTAAACCACCGTGCCCCCTAATAGTTCTTAATTCTAGAAATTATGACGTGGGTTTTTTTTTTGTTTGTTTGTTTGTTTTTTTTACCACGAAAGATAAAAAGTCTTAAAAGCTGTATAAAATTTGTATGAAATGAAAATAGCGATCCCTATACGCCAATCAGAGTTCCGGCAACCCAAATAACGGCAAACAAGTTAAACAATATGATGTATCAACATTTTCATTTATTTAAAATGATAATATTAGTGGCTTTAGTGGTTAGCACGTTCGCCTCACACCTCCAGGTTCCGGGTTCGATTCCCGTCTCGGCCATGTGTGTGTGGAGTTTGGGCATGTTCTCCCCGTGCCTCAGGGGGTTTTTCTCCGGGTTCTCCGGTTTCCTCCCCCGGTCCAAAAACATGCACGGTAGGTTGATTGTCACCTTGGAAAATTGTCTATATAGTGTATGAATGTGTGTGTGTGTGGGTGTGTGATGGGTTGGCATTCCATCCAGGGTGTATCCTGCCTTAATGCCCATAGACGCCTGAGATACAAGAAGTGAGATAGAAGATGAATGAATGAATGAATTATAATATTAGAGATTAATATTTCACACTTAATTTATATATTATTTTATTCACATTTACAGCATTTGGCAGACGCCCTTATCCAGAGCGACTTAAGAGGGTTAAGAGTCTTGCTCAAGGGCCCACAAGTGGCAGCTTAGTGATGGTGGTGGGATTTGAACCTGCGATCTTCAGCACTTCCCTATATTTAAAAAAAACCCTAAATATACCCATCATTTTTGAATGTATGATGTCATACGATCCGTTTGGTGGCAACGGTTTAAATGAAATGTGCTTCAAGGCCTTTATTACTACTTTTAACAAAAGAAAACAAACAAACATAAAAAGAATCCTTTATTTTTTTTCACTAATTGCAGGTTGACGAGTAAAAAAAAACAACACAAGTGCGTTTGAGCAACCCTGAGCTCTTCGTAGTAAACTTTTAGCATGGATGCTTGGACCCCTGGTGTGTTAATTATACACTCTTGGATGTTAATTATTCCAGATGCTGCGGCAGCTGAGCCCGTGAGTCAGAGCCTGTTTTATTTTTTTGTTATTGTTGTTGTTGTTTTTATTTTTTTTCCGGTTTATTTGTTTGTTCGAATGCACAAGACACAAACGCACACATTCCCAGACACACACACACACGCACACACACACACACGCAAACACACGCAAACACCTGTCTCGGAGAAAAGGAACACCACGTTTCTCACGCACCACCACAAACCCTATACACCCCCCCCCCCCCCCCCCCCCCCCCCCCCCCGCCCTTCGGTTTTGCCGAACTCCGCCTGTTGCCGTGGTAACCCGTGACTCCGTACCATTAGGAATCCTGGTAATGTGTGTGTTTGACCTTTTAAGGGGACAAAAAAAGATTTCAGTAAAGTCTCTGCAGTTGTGTAATTTTTATTTATTTATTTATTTATTTATTTAGGAAATGGGATACAAGGTGTATCATCACACCGCTGGACCACGCGATGAACCGAGGCTGAAAAATCCTCAAGGATGATGGGAAATGGATTCAGCATGACGTAGTGTCATTTTGTTATTGACTCTCCAAATTATTGTACTGTTTCTTTGTAGCACAACGTCCAGGGACACTGGACAAAACGTCCTGACACTGGAGACTCCTTCCGTTAAGGCTTAATGAAAATGAACATCTCCCTTTACCTTAGCGGTAATTATCATAGCATTCATGAGTCCCTAATCATATTTAATATCATGATATTATAAAGAGAATTAAGTGCCTTTGTGCTGCGTCTCTTATAATAATAATAAAAATATGCTGATATATATATATATATATATATATATATATATATATATATATATATATATATATATATATATATATATATAATATAAAACATGTTATTAACTTTATATTCGCTTTAGCGGCACTAATGTTATTAACGTGTGATTAACTCAGTGTGCATTATTATATGAGCGATCTGCTCCTTCACTCTGCGTCGTGTCGGGGAATGAACTGAACAACAAAAAAGAAGAAACGAATAAATAAACTGTTCAGTGCATCCACTCACGCTTCCTAAATTTCCCCCCAATTACACCTACTAGCTGCGCATTCACAACAGGTACGATCTCCTCACTATATTATTAGCGTATATATTACCGTATGGAACCTTACGCAAGCGCAGCGCATCGCATTCCCAAATCCGTATTACGCAATAAAGCGCATTTTTACTGAACGCAATAAAGCGCTTCCGTATAACCTAAACACCGTATCACCAGTTTATATGGAAAAGCAACCGGAACACAATTCTTAAAGGAGCCACGTCCCATATTTTACACTTCAAACCAACACTAAACAAAATAACACTGAAATTAACAAGAAATTCATATTAAAAAAATATTTCCAGAGTAAAATAAATATTAAATAATTGTTATTAAAGGGAGAGATTTTGAGTGAAATGTATATAATTATAACATCTGTTTACAGCAGCATTAGAAATATGAAAAGTATTCATTTATGGCACATTGAAAACGTGGTACACTGGCAATCCAATCAGATTTGAGAATATAACAGAATGATTGTACGCAGGAAGTTTATTAGCAGTGTATCACGACTGCAATTGGACAGGTCTATAAACCATGAGGTAAACTCGGGGGAATTGTTTATATATATATATATATATATAGATATATATATATATATATATATATATATATATATATATTATATTTGGAGTTCTGTGTGAATTGCACCCCCCCCGGCTGTGGAAGAGTGGGCTAAAACTGACAGGCACTCTCTCAAAACATTGATGGCATCCTTACCTGACTGTCTTGTTGCCATTATTGAGGCAATAACCGGAGGTGTCTGCAGGGATTATGAAAGGAGTGACACATGGAAGCTTCATTTGTTCCTGAAGAAAAAAAAACCAACAAAAAAAAAACAAAAAACAAATATAATCTTGATATAATCTTCATCCATATGAAGATGCCGTTCATTTACTCTCACGCGAGGAAGAAAGTGAGTGACTCGACATGAGATTTCGCTAAGAGGAAGTCAATAAGACGCCTCAGCACTCTGCTGCTCGGCAAATACGCTGGATTCCAGGGGAACATGGTGCAGAGGTTCATTATCACAACCAACCTTTTGCACATGGAATGCTGATATTTCAGAGATTGACATTTATCTATGCTAATGATGCTAGGCTTCATTAAAAGTGTATAGATTTGCATAGTTAATAAACTCAAAATATCTTTGACTGAGAGGTTAGAGGTAAAAAAAAAAGACACTTCTAAGAGTTAAGAGTCGAAAATAACATTATTACTTTCTGCATCATAGGGATGGTGTGTTGCCAAGTGGTTAAGGTGTTGGACTCTGGGCCAGATGGTCATAAGGTTCAAACCCCACAACCACCAAGATCCAACTAGTGTGGCCCTTGAGCAAGGCCCTTAACCCTCAATTGCTCAGTTGTAAGTCGCTCTGGATAAGGGCGTCTGCCAAATGCTGAAAACGTAAAAAAAACAACTATATCTTTCCTCTTCCCGCATCCCCACTAACACCCAGCATGTTTCCCTATCACACGTCTTTCATTTATCTAAATTGTATTGTAATTAGGGCACAAATTAACGGCGCTAACGTTATTAGCGCGTGATTAACGCAGCGTGCGTTACTATGTGAGCGATCCGCTCCTTCACTCTGCGTCGTGTCGGCGATTGAACGAAACATGGACAACAAAAAAACAACAAACGAATACTTCAGTGCATCCACTCACGCTTCCTAAATTTCCCCTAATTACACCTACTATCTGCGCATTCACAACAGGTACGATCTCCTCACTATATTAGCATATATTACCGTATGGAACCTTACGCAAGCGCATCGCATTCCCAAATCTGTATTACGCAATAAAGCGCATTTTTACTGAACGCAATAAAGCGCTTACGTATAACCTAAACACCAGTTTATATGGAAAAGCAACCGGAACACAATTCTTAAAGGAGCCACGTCCCATATTTTACACTTCAAACCAACACTAAACAAATAACATTGTAATAAACAAGAAATTCATATTAAAAGTATAATTTCCAGAGTAAAATACATATGAAATAATCAATAATGTTAGGACTAACCAAGGACTAACATTCCCACACAGTGTCTGAGACACCAACATACTGATTAAGGCGAAGGTGTGTCCAATTACACTCATAAAACCCTTTATAAGGGGATTCTGGTCCGTGGCTTTCGGGTTTCCCTCCGTTGCTGTCACTGTATGTCTGATTCTGCTATGGTGGCTGAGGATTTGGGGTTTGGATGGATGATTAGATTGGGTTTGAGATTAGGATTGGAATTAGGATTGGGCTATTGACTGGTATTTCAGTCGCATATCCACGATTATAGTCTAGTTCACTGTTGTTTGTCTCTAAATGGCCTGATCCTTTTACGCTTCCCCAACCCCCCCCTATAATGCGTCATATTTCGGATTTCCCTGCTTTTCCTGCTCTTGTATCGATTCTCATCCTTCTAACACAAGGCACTTTGTGTTTGTCGCTGCCATTATCGTGACAATAATGCCTTAATGTTCACCAGCTATTATTATAACACCGTACGTTTCATATCATAGGAAGAAAACCCTGTCCTAGTTACTCCTCTTCTATTTTTTTACCCCCTCCTTTTGGAATCTTATACTTTATTTGGTTTCGAATCAAAACGTTGGCTTTATTGGCCAAGTTTCCCTGAGCATACACAAATATTTGCTAAGATAAACCAGCAGCCTATATTCAGCATACAAGCACTGCATAGCGCTGCTAAAGTGAATCGAATATTGAAGTCATATTTGTCACGTTCACAGTGTCAGTTCAAATGCAACGAAATGAGTTGCTTAAGTGAAGCAGCAGGTTTAAATAAGAACGCAAGCAATATTAAACATTAAGAGAAGATGAAGAAATGGAGAAGATGAAGAATGATATATATATTATATATATAATCTATATATATATATATATATATATATATATATATATATATATAAATCTATATATATCCGATATATATATATATATATATATATATATATATATATATATATACATATATAAGGAGGCACGGTGGCTTAGTGGTTAGCACGCTCGCCTCACACCGCCAGGGTCCGGGTTCGATTCCCGTCTCGGCCATGTGTGTGTGAAGTTTGCATGTTCTCCCCGTGCCTCAGGGGGTTTTTCTCCGGGTTCTCCAGGTTTCCTCCCCGGTCCAAAAACATGCACGGTAGGTTGATTGGCACCTTGGAAAATTGTCCCTAGTGAATGAATGTGTGTGTGTGTGTGTACCCTGCCTTAATGCCCATAGACGCCTGAGATAGGCACAGGCTCCCCGTGACCCGCGGGAAGATCGGATAATAGCGGTAGAAGATGAATGAATGAATGAATGAATGATATGATATATATATATATATATATATATATATATATATATTATATATATATATATATATATATATATATATATATATATATATATATAGTATATATATATGTGGTATGAAAATTTACCTTGTCCCACCAATTGTCCCAACATCTGGAACTGTCCAGATGTTTCTTTATTTTTATTAGCATAAGGAACAGCTTTACACTCTCTTGGCATCCAGTCAGTTTGAATAACTCTGTTCGTCTGAAATCCTTTGCCGTGCCTCTCCAACATTCCCTGCTCCAAAAACAACTGTCTCCGGGTTACATATGTAACCCTGGTTTCCCGAGGGAACGAGACGCTGCATCACAGTGCTTTGGGAATGCTTTGATTGTTGAATCACGTGTGTAATCAGCAGAGATGTGACGTTTGCAGGGGGAGGTGGGTGACGTCATTATCAGGCAGCTACAGAAGCACATGTATCTGAGCTTCTGTTAGGTGATAGAAGCGCTCCAGGAATGAAGGCAGTGTGACACGAGACATAGCATCTCAGGGTTACATATGGAACCTAGAGATTTTCCCCTTCTGGAACCAGTGACACTTTGGAAATGAGGATCCAGTAATGGCAGACTGACCAGTCCCTGCCTATTGTGGAAGAGAACAGCTAGGGCAAAGGATAGAGGGAGCAGGAGTGGCACTAAGGTTGAGGCTGTCGACGACAAGGCCTTTAAGATGACAGCCAAATACAACGCAGGCACTCTGGGGGTCTCCATTACCAAGGGGTCTCTCCCAAGTGACAGAGCTTGGCGGGCCACAATGGCAGAGATATAGACCTACTATATGGAAAGGGAAACTGCTTTGGAAAACTGCTCCTGAAAGATCTCCAGGACTGGGCCGACTGGACATTTAACTGGGTCCAAGTGGTAGTTTTGGCATCTACTCAAGAGCACCCAGTGTACTTATAAGTTATACGTATACTTATATAACTTCCTCGTAAAAAGGAGCCCAAGTCTCTTACCACAGAGACTTTAGTCTAGGAGCTGCACCCACTAAGGTGCCCCCTGCATGAGAGAGAAAATCCATCCTGAGAGAAAGCTCCTTCCAGTAAGGGTGTTCCATTAAGGCCACCAGGTTTAATGACAACTAATGTCTACCAGGCCATCCCAGTGAAATCTCTCTTGAACTCCTTGGAGCAGCATGATGGGGGAGGCATACAGGCCTTGGTTACATCTGTACCATGGCCTCCAGCCCCAGCCGTGAAACGTCCAACTGAGCTGTAAAGCCTCCCCATATTTATTCCACCATGTCTCCACTCCCCAGATCTTGGCTCCCTTATTCAACTGCCCCGAAATGCACATAATCCGCAAGGAGAGCAGCTCCTCTTGGGCCCACTGGGCACACCAGCATGATACAGGGGTGGGACCCCTCAGACCCCCTGGTGGTCGATATATGAGACCAACACATTTCTGTCTGTTTGGGTCAGCACATGGTGGCCTCTGAGACCTGGGAGGAAGTGCTGCAAGACTTGCAGCATGGTCAGCATCTCCAGACAATTGCAATTTATGGGACTTACCCTGTGAATCAAGGGGAAGTAGACATCCTCGATGTCTATGGTGACAAGCAAGTCCTGCTTGAGGTTCAGGATCCTGAACAATTTAATTGATGAAGGTCCAGGAAGCTTCCTTGCTGCCAGATAATGGAATCAGACTCTTGAGACTGGCCTCGGGAACCCACAGAGTGACCAGGTAATAGCTTGGGCCTTGTCACAAGAGTGATGGACCTCCCTCTCCTACAAAGGTAGTTGGCAGGAGCTGAAGGAGTTGTTGCTGGAGATGCCTTCTTGCCAATTGCTTGTCCCCTTGGGCAGGGGGATGGGGGTCTTTGGTTCAGGCAATCTGATGACCTGTGCCCTATTCTCCTTGCAGAAATTCTTCTTGAACCAAAATAACACATTAGAACATTCTTTCACTCATTCGCTGTCCAAATGAGCTTGATGACGCCAAACAAATAGACCTTGCGGGTGTCCCCAAAACATTTACGTTTGCAGCATTTAGCAGACGCCCTTATCCAGAGTGACTTACAACTGATCAATTTACATTTACATTTGTGGTATTAAGAAGATTAATTGAGTGTCATCAGCATAGCAGTGGTAGTCAAATCCATGAGAGGAGATGACTTTACCCAGAGAAAGAGTATACAGTGAGAAAAGAAGAGGACCAAGTACTGAGCCTTGTGGTACAACAGTGGTGAGTCTGCGTGGAGCAGATGTCGATCCTCTCCATGATACCTGAAATGATCGACCTTCCAGGTATGAGGAAAACCAATTCCATGCAGCTCCAGAGATACCGAGACTCCTGAGGGTAGCTAACAGGGTCTTGTGGTTCTCTGTATCAAAAGCTGCTGAGAGATCTAGCAGGATGAGGACGGAGGACAATCGATCGGATGTGGCATGAAGTTTTGAGGGTTAAGGACCTTGCTCAAGGCCCCACTAGTGGAAGCTTGATGGTGGTGGGGTTTGAACCCATGATCTTCTGGTCCAGAGGCCAACACCTTAACCGCTGGGCTACCACCTCCCGCGCGAAAACCACAAGACTACTACTATCTTGATAATCCAGAATTACAGAATTGCTCTACACTTCTTTGGGTCTTTTAAGTAACGTGACTTGTATAGCGACCTTTTTGTGTGAAACTGTGTCTGCAGGTGTTGCTTAACAGTGAGACGACACTTTAAGTGCCCTTCTGCGCTGGCGAGGCACGCCGATCATTACTTCCTCCCACCCTGGACCGCTAAACATTCGTAGGGACTTTGCTTGTGCATGACTGTTTATTCCTTGAACCAGGTGTTCCACAGGATCACGCTGATTATCCGGTATATGCTCCAAGCCAAGCAATTATTTAGAAGTGGAGCGTGATTATGTGATCCGTGGGGAGCTGTAGGCAGTCGGTCGCTACTAATTCGGATACTAATGAACAATTGACAAGGTATCGTAGATTTTTTTTTTGTGCATGAACGGTACTGGTTAAGCAGATTCCAGATCTCTTGTTGATGAGTTGATATCCAGAGTCTCTGACGCAGGATGGCACAGATGGCACGCCAGCTTCTTTTGGGCTTTGCTAATAGTAGAGAATAACTCATTTTAGAAGATGATGAAAGGAAAAAAAAAAGATGCAAGACAAAACATGCGGTGGATTATGATGATGATGTGGTGTACCCTCGGTGAACATAATACGGGCTCGATTAGCAGAGAAGCATTAGGTTAACGTCTTCATCCAGGACCCTGCGGTGTGCGCCGTGTAGCATTATGAGGGACGGCCGTGACGAGGGAGGTTTGCTGAAGCCCTTCAAAGAATAGAAATCATCGCAAAACAGGAATCTTGTTGACGAGCTACAATGCGTGCACCAATGGCAGACCAGCAGCAGCAGCAAGGCTTTCTCTGCTGCTATGAGTTTCATTTAGAGCTTCTGTCCTTCAGAAGCCTTCAGAAACATCTGTTGTAACACGACCAGCAGAACTAACAGGAATAACATGGCATTATTCATTCATTCATCTTCTACCGCTATATATCCGATTTTCTCGGGTCACGGGGAGCCTGTGCCTATCTCAGGCGTCTATGAGCATTAAGGCAGGATACACCCTGGATGGAATGCCAACCCATCGCAGGAAACACACTCACATTCACACACACATTCATACACTAGGGACAATTTTCCAAGGTGCCAATCGACCTACCGTGCATGTTTTTGGACTGGGAGGAGGAAAAACCGGAGAACCCGGAGAAAAAAAAACCCCACTGAGGCACGGGGAGAGCACGGGGAGAACATGCAAACTCCACACACACAAGGCCGAGACGGGAATCGAACCCGGATCCTAGCGGTGTGAGGCGAACGTGCTAACCACTACGCCACCGTGAACATGGCATTATGAAAGTGATTATCTCTTCATCATGGCACCTCATTATTCATTCATCTTCTGCCCCTTTATCCGGGTTTTCTTCCCTCGGGTCATGGGGAACCTGTGCCTACCTCAGGCATCTTGGGGCACCCTGTATGGAATGCCAACCCATCGCAGCGTACACACACATTTACATTCACAGCATTTGGCAGATGCTCTTACAACTGAGCAATTGAGGGTTAAGGGACTTGCTCAAGGGCCCCACTAGTGGCATCTTGGTGGTGGTGGGGCTCGAACCTTCTATCTTGCCTTAATTACTGAGCTACCACCTCCCACAGTCATACACTAGGGGCAATTTTCCAAGGTGCCTTCCTTGGAACCCTGAGAACCCTGAGGAAAAAAAAAAACAAGGCATGGGGAGAACGTGCAAGCTCCACACACACAAGGCGGAGGCGTAAATCGAACCCACAACCCTAGAGGTGTGAGGTGAAGGTGCTAACCAGTAAGTCACTGTGCCTCTGTCAGCTATTAGTGGGTGGGACAAATGTTCAAGTCTAAATTTGTGCAAGTTGGACAAATTGCGATGGCTAGAAGATTGGGTCAGAGCATCTCGAGAACTCCAGATCTTGTGAAGTGTTCCTGGTCCAAGGAAGTAACAACGGTGGAACCCTGACAGGGATATGGGTGTCCAAGGCTCAGGGACGAAGCTGACCCCCGTGGTCCGTTCCAACAGAAATGCTCAAATTGCTGAAGAACTTCACGTTGTTAATGCTCGATGGATCAAGACTGTTACTATAAGGCCGGCGGCCATAATGTTATGCTGTATATTTTCCCTGCTGCGGAAGCGAAATTGGTCACTCCACCCCGTAGGAACCACAGAAACACCTCTGATTGGATGGACACAGAGCAGACTACTACAACTCACACATGTTGCCATCAAGCGATTCAAATATTTAATAGCAATTAATAGCATGATTAATCAATCGCCGACTACTACGACACACATTATGTCGTCAAGCGATTCAAATATTTAATAGTGATTAATCACACGATTAATTAATCGCTGACTACTACAACTCACATATTACGCCGTCAAGCGATTAAAATATTTAACAACGATTAATCGTACGATTACAACTAGCATGTGTTGCCATCAAGCAGTTTAAATATTTCATACCGATTAATCACACAATTAATTAATCACAGACTACTACAACTAACATATGTTTCCATCAAGCGGCTCAAATATTTCATACCGATTAATCGCACAATTAATTAATCACAGACTACTACAACTTACATATGATGCCGCCAAGTGATTTAAATATTTAATAGCGATTAATCGCACGATTAATTAACCACCAACTACTACAACTCACACATGATGCCGTCAAACGATTCAAATATTTAATAGCAATTAATCGCACGATTAATTAATCACAGACTACTACAACTCACAAATGATGCTGTCAAGCGATTTGAATATTTAATAACGATTAATCGCACGATGAATTAATCACCAACTACTACAACTCACATATGATGCCGTCAAGTGATTTAAATATTTAATAGCGATTAATCGCACGATTAATTAATCACCAACTAGCACAACTCACATATGATGCAGTCAAGTGATTTAAATATTAAAAGAGTTTAATCACACGATTTATATAATCGCTGACTGCTAGAACTCACATATGATGCCTTCAAGCGATACAAACAATTTAATAGCGATTAATTACACGATTAATTAATCGCAGACTATTACAACTCACATATGTTGCTGTCAAGCAATTCAAATATTTAATAGCGATTAATCGCACGAGTGCCACAAGATAACTCGCGATTAATCACACATTAACCCCCACCAACCACACATTTTCCCCCAATTACACCTACCAGCTGCTCATTCACAACAAGTATAAGGTCCTCACCAGTCGACAGGGAAAGCAACCGAAACAGGAACAGAATCCTTAAAGGAGCCACGTCCCATATTTACCAATTAAAACACACAATAAACAATGAGCCGTTTTGAGTGAGATGCATGTATTTACAACGTCTGTTAGAGTTAGTGTATTAGAACAGTAAAGTCGATTAATCATGAGTGATCACACAGCGGTTGTCCGATTAATCACGATTAATCGTTTGAACCGATTGGGGATCCTATGAAAATGAAATCTCGCATATGCTGTGTAGTGCGCCGGGATCTCAAGGGGCATCTCCATCATGTATACGCAGTCCGAGAGAGATAATTAAACACACACACACACACACACACACACACACACACACACACACACACACACACACACACACACACACACACACACACACACACACACAAATCCTAGCTCAGGTGTTCCCATATAACGGGGCCATAATGAAAACATATATACAGACATCAAGCCACATACAATGCATGTGCTGAATGTAGCACTTCTGGCCTCTGGCACTGAGACAGCAGGATCTCCACAAACAAGTTCATCTTTATTTGAGGACTACAAGGCGATGGATCACGGACTTCCTGCAGCTTCTGGCTGAGAGAGAGAGAGAGAGAGAGAGAGAGAGAGAGAGAGAGAGAGAGATGAACCAATCCTCTCGTTTTTTTCCACACCCGGTCCTTAGAGGTGGCACTGAGCATGTGCAGTGCAGTGCAGTGCAGGATGACATCGCTCTGTCATTGTCCGTGTCTCAGGGTGGAGCGCAGAGGGAGCTTACAGCACTAAATACAAACCTATCAATCTCCGGGATGACACGGCGAAAAAGTTCCCACACAGTAAACTCAGCTGCGGGTACAAGGAACAGTTTCCCGGCTTTTAAAAGCTGCTGATCTTCCGAAAGCGTTACACGGAGGGAGAGCGAACGACGATATTTTATTTATTTATTGATTTATTTATTTGTTTGTTTGTTTGTTTATTTATTAATTTAATTTAATTTAATTTAATTTAATTTAATTTAATTTAATTTATTTTTTATTTTATTTTATTTTATTTTATTTTATTTTATTTTCACGTACATTCTTGAAACACATCCAGTGTTTATAAACTCTATTTTGATCTCCCACCCACAAAAAAAATATATATATATATATCTATATATATATATATATATATATATATATATATATATATATATATATATATATATATATGTTTTAAAATATATCATCCTTTTGATTCATTTTATTATTATTATTATTATTATTATTATTATTATTATTATATTATTATTATATTATTATTATATTTTATTATTATTACATATGTACATTATGGAATTTTCGTGATAAAAATTTACTTGAATTAATAAAAAAGAATAAAAAAAAAAATTAATGAACTAAATGGACATTAATTTTCCCCCTCCCCAAAAATAAAAATAGATAAAAAAAATAAAATCGATTCAACACACCCACACACACACACACACACACACACACAAATGATAAAAACACAGAAAAGAAATAACTGATCCGCTTTTTAAACAAATAATATGTTTTAAATGAAATATTTATGTGTGTGCAGCTGTTCGTACGCTGCTTAGACGGTGAACGTTTTCAAGAGTGGACATAAAAATAAATAAATATATAAATATTTATCTTGAATTTACAAGATCTTTATTCTCCCGTTCCTACCTTCATTCCTCCTGTCGCCTTCTTTTATGCACCTACGGTTTCTTGGAGAGCGTAGTGCGCCTCCAGCCGTGTCTCGTTATTAGCGCCTCCTTTCCCACCTCGCGTCCCGTGGCTTTCCAAAACATGGACGCTGAATGGTGGCTGTCCGTTCAGCACCACTCCGTCAGGACTCCGGGAATCCCTATGTCTAAAACCATAATCCAAGACCTACTCTTATTGCCTTTCTGAGTCACGGTTTGATGCTGCATTACTTAGTTTATTACTTTCTAAACAGAATCTCGAGGGCACGGTGGCTTAGTGGTTAGCACGTTCGCCTCACACCGCCAGGGTCCGGGTTCGATTCCTGTCTCAACAGCCATGTGTGTCTGGAGTTTGCCGTGTTCTCCCCGTGCCTCAGGGGGGTTTTTCTCCGGGTTCTCCGGTATTCTCCCCCGGTCCAAAAACATGCACGGTAGGTTGATTGGCACCTTGGAAAATTGTCCCTAGTGTATGAATAAGTGTGTGTGGTGTGTGTGTGTGGTGTGTGTGTGTGTGTGTGTGTGTGTGTGTGTGTGTGTGTGTGTGTGTGTGTGTGATGGGTTGGCATTCCATCCAGGGTGTATCCTGCCTTAATGCCCATAGACGCCTGAGATAGACACAGACTCCCCCGTGACCCGAGGAAGATCGGATAAAGCGCTAGAAGATGAATGAATGAATGAAACAGAATCTCTATACTAATAATATACTTAATAATAACTCCAGATTATAGTAAGCAGTAATTTAGTGGTTTAAGAGGTTGTGAGGTCAAATCCCGGCTCCTCCATTCTGCCACTGCTGAGCCCTTAAACCCTAAAAAGTACTGAGTGCATCAAGGGTCTTGCTCAAGGGCCCAACATTGGACGCTCGGTATCCCCAAACTACCATTCAGTAACCAGTGAGCTACCACTTCCCTGTAAGTATGCTGTCTTAACCAATCGGAATAAAGTGTAAGTAAATCAATAAACGCTTTTTTTATTATTATTATTATTATTATTATTATTATTATTATTATTATTATTATTATTATTATATAACAATAATAATAACAATTATTATTATTATTATTATTATTATTGTTATTATTATTATTATTATTATTATAAATATTATTATTATCATATTTATTCATTCATTCATTCATCTTCTACCGCTTTATCCGATCTTCCCTCGGGTCACGGGGAGCCTGTGCCTATCTCAGGCGTCTATGGGCATTAAGGCAGGATACACCCTGGATGGAATGCCAACCCATCGCAGGACACACACACACACACACACACATTTCATACACTAGGGACAATTTTCCAAGGTCCCAATCAACCTACCGTGCATGTTTTTGGACCGGGGGAGGAAAAGAGGAAAAACCGGAGAACCCGGAGAAAAGAAAAAAACCCCTGAGGCACGGGGAGAACATGCACAAACTCCACACACACATGGCCGAGACTGGGGAATCGAACCCGGACCCTGGAGGTGTGAAGCGAACGTGCTAACCACCAAACCACCGTGCCCCACTATTATTATTATTATTATTATTATTATTTCGCAAGTTTTCTCCTGAATCCCCTTCGCACACAACACAGAACAAACTTTCCAGCGTTTTTTTTTTTACCCTCACAGTCTGTTTATTGGTTAATTTCCCATGTGTGCCCCCCTCGTCCTCCCTCAGCCGTTTATTACTTTGCCTATTTATGCCATTGTTTCTGAGCACTTCATCTCATCGCCCAGTCGATTCCTATATATATATATATATATATATATATATGCTTTTATATTCACTGTAATGCTAATCATGTACACTAGTTACCAATACAGTGCAATGAGAAACGCAGGACCCGGGGCTCATTGGAAGAGTGTCGATCTAATCGAATCAGAAAAGGCCTCATTAGACGGCGTATTTATGTTTTACGGTTAATATTCGCACACGGCGGCGTCTGGCCTTAATAAAGTACTCGTTTGCGAATCCCGTCAGGATCCGAGAGCGAGTTGTTATCGAGTTTACGCACAGAAATATAGCTCGCCCTTATTTAATTGATATA
>JACRUU010000005.1:2552014-2567014 GCA_030449085.1 Kryptopterus vitreolus | reverse complement strand
CTTCCGGAGGTTAAAAAAACGAACGTCCTTTTTAACCTCAATGCAGGAAAATCACGAATTTTTTCCCAAAGTAAACACACCCCTGAGCACAAGTCCCAAATGACCCCCTGCTGTAGTTCAGTGCAGCGATCTACCCCTAAACACTCAATTGCAATGCCGATTACACCCCCACCCCACCCCTCCCAACAAAAAAAGCCCTTCAACTCCTAACCTAACACCCTCCTCTCCTCTCATGGTTTGGGGTTTGGAACGAAGCCCAGCAGTGACAAGGTGACACCATGCTGGCTCCTTATGTTTTCACTAATTAGAAGAGAATTAGTCATTCGTCTCCTACTCGCCGACGCTGACCCAAACCCGTCCGCTGGTTCGGGAGCGAGTGGTGACAGAGAGCGTAAAGCCGGATTAATAAACTCACATTGCTCTCTTTTCTCTCTCTCTCTCTCTCTCTCTCTCTCTCTCTCTCTCTCTCTGTCTCTTTGACTCTCACAGCAGTCACAGTTGATGCCCCTGTGATAGCTTTATTACAGCAATTACAGTGACAGGTTTCCAGGGGATACACACACACACACACACACACACAACACACACAACACAACACGCACACACACACACACACGCACACACACACACACAGCTGCATCACAGTGTGCAAAGTTGTGAACAGGGTGCTTTTGAAGTCACTGTAACATAATACAGTCAACATAATATAAAACAGGTTGTACATTTTCTTCGTCAGGATTTCTCTTCAAATCCGTATTTTTAACGTATTTCATTAAATAAAGTCGTAGTTATTAAGGGTGTAACGTACACAAATCTGTAAAAAATAAATAAATACGGTATTCTAAAAAATTATAAATAACAATAAAAATAAATACGGGTTCTCCGGTTTCCTCCCGGTCCAAAAACATGCACGGTAGGTTGATTGGCACCTTGGAAAATTGTCTCTAGTGTATGAATGTGTGTGTGTGTGTGTGTGTGTGTGTCCTGTGGTGGGTTGGCATTCCATCCAGGGTGTATCCTGCCTTAATGCCCATAGACACCTGAGATAGACACAGACTCCCCGTGACCCGAGGGAAGATCGGATATAGCGGTAGAAGAATGAATGAATGAATGAATGAACAGCATTTATAGATGAAATAAAGCCTAAATGCTGTATTAATAAGGTGGGGATCGAAAAATGTGTGTGTGTGTGTGTGTGTGTGTGTGTGTGTGTGTGTGTGTGTGTGTGTGTGTGTGTGTGTGTGTGTGTGTGTGTGTGTGTTAGGACAATAAAACGGTATTATTTGCTCTTCCCTCTTAGCCTTCTAATTGGCAGCCAAATGGTCGATGGAGTTGCAAATGAAAGCATGGCATGGTGCAAAGTTGTTTGGTGCGGCTATAATTAATCTAAAAACAACAACAACAACAACAACAACATACGTATAAAACCATTAAATATTAAAGAGAGGTAACAGACTCCTGGAATGTTGTCTAGGTCTTTTATATTTGCATATTCTATGTTTAAAATATATTTGAATTCGATGTACACAAAAATGAGACACTACGGATGATCCGGGTTTATTTATTTGTTTATTTATTTTTAAAATGAAAATACCTCCTGTTTCTCCGATTGGTTGCCTTGTCATGCTTCATCACGTCTGTGGCATATTGTAAAATAAAATACGTCACATGTGCGATATAGCATCGTGAGATTGTTTCTTTGCATATGTCCCAGTTTGTTCGGAAGCTGAAGGGTGCAGCCATGATACGGCGCCCCCTGGAGCACAGACGGTTAAGGGCCTTGCTCAAGGACCCAAGAGTGGCAGCTTGGTGAAACCAGGGTTCGAATCACCTTCTAAGCTCTTGGCCGCATAAAATGATGTGGTGGGCCACGTTCGGCTTCACATGGATTGGACTGGAAGATCTTCAGCTACTATATAGAGCTCTATAGAGCTCTCAAGATATACTTGATCCAGTTACAAACCATAATAGTGGATCATATATATATATATATATATATATATATATATATATATATATATATATATATATATAAGGGGTACGGTGGGCTTAGTGGTTAGCATGTTCGCCTCACACCGCCAGGGTCGGGGTTCGATTCCCGTCTCGGCCATGTGTGTGTGGATTTTGTGCATGTTCTCCCCGTGCCTCAGGGGTTTTTCTCCGGGTTCTCCGGTTTCCTCCCGGTCCAAAAACATGCACGGTAGGTTGATTGGCACCTTGGAAAATTGTCCCTAGTGTATGAATGTGTGTGTGTGTGTGTGTGTGTGTGTGTGTCCTGCGATGGGTTGGCATTCCCTCCAGGGTGTATCCTGCATTAATGCCCATAGACGCCTGAGATAGGCACAGACTCCCCGTGACCCGAGGGAAGATCGGATAAAGAGGTATGAATGAATGAATGAATGAAAATAATGCAATAGAAGAAATAGGACTAAGAATTGTTTACATATTTAACACACACAAACACGGGAACTATTGACCTGGAAGATAAATAAATAATGTGCCGTACAAACGTCTACTGTATTCGTTCTGCCGGGCGACATTTGTTGGTACAAACAGTAAAGCGAATCCCTGCGACACGCTCCATAAATGCACAAAAAAGGGCGAATGTGGAAAGTGCAGCACTTTAACTCTGCGGGAGAAAAACAACAGTGAATTTAATGAGCGAAAGAAAGGAGAAGGCAAGTGTTTTCATTATCAGCTTTTTTTTGTTTGTTTGTTTGTTTGTTTGTTTGTTTGTTTGTTTGTTGTGGTGGTGAGCGTTAAAGTGCCTGGGGTCACAATGTAGTGAAGGGTGAATGATGTGAATGAAGAGTGATGGCAGGATGGCATGTGTGAGAGGGAAAAAACAGGAAGCTGGAGGATTGGGAACGTGTTGCTTCTTCTTATTCCCACTGTTCCCATTAGGGGGCGCCATGGCAGAGCATCCTTCTCCATATCAGCCTGTCCTCTACATCTGCCTCCATTCACCCCCACCTGCATGTCTTCCCTCACCACATCCATAAACCTTCTTCTCCTCCTCCATCCTCAGCGTTCTTCTCCCTCTGTACATCTCCATCTCTCCTCCATCACCTTGTCTCCAAAACATCCTACACCTCCTCCAGCTCCGCCTCCTGTCTTTTAGACCACGCCCCTTACTGTCTCTAAACCGGAACCACGTCGCAGGTCTCACCACAGTCCTGTAAACGTTCCCTTTCACTCTTACAGACACCCGTCAATCGTTCATCACTCCTGCAAACTCTTCTCCACCCGCTCCACCCTACCCAAACTCTTTTCTTCACTTCTCCACCCACTCAACCCTGCAATCTTTTCTTCACTTCTACACCCACTCCACCCTCTCTGCACTCTTTTCTCCACTTCTCCACCCACTCCACCCTCTCTGCACTCTTTTCTTCCCTTTTACACCCACTCCACCCTCTCTGCACTCTTTTCTTCCCTTTTACACCCACTCCACCCTCTCTGCACTCTTTTCTCCCTTTAAACCAACACCCACCCTCTCTGCACTTTTCTTCTTCTTTCTTCCCTTTACACCCACCCCACCCTGCCTGCACTCTTTTCTTCTTTCTCTCTACTTCTCCTCTTTTCTTCACCCACTCCACCCTCTCTGCACTCTTTTCTTCCCTTTTACACCCACTCCACCCTCTCTGCACTCTTTTCTTCCCTTCTCCACCCACTCCACCCTCTCTGCACTCTTTTCTTCCCTTCTAAACCCACTCCACCCTCTCTGCACTCTTTTCTTCACTTCTAACCCCTCCACCTCCACCCTCTCTGCACTCTTTTCTTCCCTTCTAAACCCACTCCACCCTCTCTGCACTCTTTTTTCCCTTCTAAACCCACTCCACCCTCTCTGCATTCTTTTCTTCCCTTTTACACAATCTCCACCCTGCCCAAACTATTTTCTCCACTTATCCACCCATTCCACCCTCTCTGCACTCTTTTCTCCACTTCTCCACCCACTCCACCCTCGCTGCACTCTTTTCTCCACTTCTCCACCCACTCCACCCTTGCTGCACTCTTTTCTTCACTTCTACACCAACATCACCCTCTCTGCACTCTTTTCTCCACTTCTCCACCCACTCTGCACTCTTTTCTTCCCTTCTACACAAATTCCACCCTGCACTCTTTTCTTCATTTCTACACCCACTCCATCCTGCACTCTTTTTTTCACTTCTACACCCACTCCACCCTCTTTGCACTCTTTTCTTCCCTTCTAATCAAACTCCACTGTGCACTCTTTTCTCCACTTCTACACCCGCTCCACCCTACACTCTTTTCTCCACCTCTCCACCCACTCTACCCTCTCTGCACTTGTTCTTTCCACTTCTACACCCGTTCCAGCCCTGCACTCTTTTCAACACTTCTCCACCCTCTCTGCACTCTTTTCTCCACTTCTCTTACCTGCTCCACCCTTCTCTACTCTTTTCTTCACTTCTCTACCTGCTCCACCCTGCACTCTTTTCTCCACTTCTCTACCTGCTCCACCCGGCACTCTTTTCTTCACTTCACTCTGACCCCAGCTTAAAAACAAGCTGGGTTGCGCGAAAGAAAGTATTTTACTGTGCTGTAACGTATATGTGAATAATAAAAGCTATTCTATTCTTTGGAAAGATCGCACTGGGATACGACGCCGCTAAAGTCATCTTGATTGGAACCAAGAGGGGATTGTGATCTCGGGTTCTTAATATAACTACAATTTTTATTTATTCATTGGCCAAACGCCTTTTATCCGGAAACCCAGGCAGAAGCCGAAATCCTGTACGGGGCTGTTCAGAAATCCGAGACTCGCAAGGCTGACCCGGCGTGCACAAAGACGTTTAAACGACATGAAAGGAAACATCACTGTCAGACACGGATGAGAGAGAGAGAGCTAAGCCTGGTCTTTTAGTGGAAGAAGGATGGTTTCTCCAGGATGAAGAAAAGATAGAACGCCACCCACTGTAGCCCACTGTACAACACCGTACCACCATTGTACTTCACTGTACACCACTGTACCCTACTGTACACCACTGTACGACACCGTAACACCACCGTACGCCACTGTACCCTACTGTACACCACTGTACGACACCGTACCACCACTGTACTCCACTGTACACATTGTACACCACCGTATGCCACCATACCTCACTGTACACCACTGTACCTCACTGTACGACACCGTAACACCACCGTATGCCACTGTACCCTAACTGTACCTTACTGTACACCACTGTACACCACTGTACCCTACTGTACACCACTGTACGACACCGTAACACCACCGTACGCCACTGTACCCTACTGTACACCACTGTACGACACCGTACCACCACTGTACTCCACTGGACACCACTGTACCCCACTGTACCCTACTGTACACCACTGTACGACACCATATCATCACCATACGCCACTTTACGACACCGTACCACCACTGTACCCTACTGTACACCACTGTACAACACCGTACACCACTGTACGCTACCGTACACCACTGTACCCCACTGTACTCCACTGTACATCATTGTACACCACCGTATGCCACCATACCTCACTGTACACCACTGTACCTCACTGTACCCCACTGTCTGCCACTGTACACCAACGTACGCCACTGTACGCCACCATAAACCACCGTACACCACCCTATGTCACCATACCGCACTGTACCCCCAAGTACGCCAATGTACGCCACCAAACTCCACTGTATGCCTCCATAACCCACTGTACACCACCGTACCCCACTGTACACCACCATACGCCTCCATACCCCACCATACCCCAGTGTACTCCACTGTACACCACTGTACACCACTGTACACCACTGTACATCATTGTACAGTGGTTGTATAAATGTCTCTTTTATGTCTCTTTTACCGACGAAATTATGCCCCCCCCCCCCCCAACTTAATATTGCCGACTTCTTCTCCAGTCCGAGCCAGTGCTCTGTATAGGTTCTGTCCGGCTGGATCCGGAGAATTTTTTGCAGCTTATCAGTCAGCATGTCCAAGACGCGATGTATCTCGGTTTCTTGAACATTATTGGCTGCCGTCTAATTAAATCAAGCACTTCGGCTTGTCCCGCTGTAACTTCCTGTTTAATAGGGAAACGTGTCGATATGCTCCAAGCGAATCATCCTGACGCCGAGTAAAAGAACCCAATAATGACGCTTTATGGGCAGATTAAGTCACCGAGAGGACTTTTATACGACATGCTTCTCAGATTTAGGAAGTGTGCAAAGTGAAATCTGGCATGGGGTGCGCAGCATGGACACACATTGCACACATTTGGGGACTAAAACAAGGCTTTATTTACAATTAAATATAAATGTTTATTTGTGTGACATGAGATTCACAATTTTAATTTATTAATATTATGTATAATATATATTTTATTGATTTACTTCAGGATTTAATTTCATCTGAGGCCGATTTCATGTACTGTTCAGTGGTTACATGTATAGGGAGATGCTTTTATCAACAGGATTCCCAATGATCGTATTGATTATCTGAACAGTTAAAGGGTTATTAAGGGCCTTTATTAAGGGCCCAGCAAACTGGGTTGGGATGCGATGCATAAAATGTTGGGGGGGATTTTTGTTTGTTTTTTTCCCTTCTTAAAAATCACATAAGAATTCAGTTTTTCTTTTTTATTCATTTACAAAATAGAACTAAAATTTATATTAAGAAAATGTACAGTCAGAATAATAGACACAACTCCTACAAATATAAAATAATATTATATAAAAATAGTGTATAATGTTCTATAATAATAATAATAATAATAATGATAATAATGATAATGATAATGATAATATAATAATAATAATAATAATAATAATAATAATAATAATAATAATATTATTATTATTATTATTATTATTATTATTATATTATTATTATTATTATTATTATTATTATTATTATTATTATTATTATTTATTATTATTATTATTATTTTTTTATTATTTATCATATTTTCCCCCCATTTGCCATAATTAACCCTTTAATGCATAAAATGTTTGAGAATAATTCTTTGCGGACGTTTTTTTTGTCTGTTAAGGAAAAGCAAAAAAGTAAGTAAAAGTAAGTAGTCCACATTTTCTTTTTCCAAAAAAAACAAAAAATACTTGCGAATATTACAAAAAAACTACAAAAAAATATGTCAATATGTCGAGTAAACAAAAAAACATAAACAGACTGTCAATTTCTTTTTTTTTTTTTTTACATAAACACATACAGTGGTGTGAAAAAGTGTTTGACCCCCTCCTGATTTCCTTTTTTTTTTCTTTCGCATGTTTGTCTCACTTTCAGGTCATCAAACCAAACATAAATATTAATCAACGATAAGAAAGATAACGAGTAAACACAAAAACGCAGTTTTTTAAATGACGGTTTTAAATGATAAAAAAAAAATCCCAAAATACAATGTGTAAAATAATATCATATAAAAATATTATAGAATGTTATAAATTATAATAATAATAATAATAATAATACTAATAATATTATTATTATTATTATTATTATTATTATTATATATTTATTATTATATGTCATATTTTCCCCCCCTTTGCCATAATTAACCCTTTAATGCTTTAAATAATTAACCCTTTAATGCATGAAAAAGTGTGTGAAAAAGTGATTGCCCCCCCCCGCACCTCCCACCCGTTAACTTATTATTATTATTATTATTATTATTATTATTATTATTATTATTATTATTATTATTATTATTATTATGTCATATTTTCCCCCCATTTGCCATAATTAACACTTTAAAGCTTTAAATAATTAACCCTTTAATGCATGAAAAAGTGTGAAAAAAAGTGTTTGCCCCCCGTTAACTTATTGTTATTAATATTGTTATATTATTATTATTATTATTATTATTATTATTATTATTATTATTATTATGTCATATTTCCCCCCATTTGCCATAATTAACCCTTTAATGCTTTAAAATAATTAACCCTTTAATGCATGAAAAAAGTGTGAAAAAAGTGAAAAAGTGTTTGCCCCCCCCCACCTTTAACTTATTATTATTATTATTATTATTATTATTATTATTATTATTATTATTATTATTATTATTGTTATTATAATTATGTCATATTTCCCCCCATTTGCCATAATTAACCCTTTAATGCTTTAAATAATTAACCCTTTAATCCATGAAAAAAAGTGTGAAAAAGTGTTTTTGCCCCCCCCCCCCCCCGTTAACTTATTATTATTATTATTATTATTATTATTATTATATTGTTATTATAATTATGTCATATTTCCCCCCCCCCCCCATTTGCCATAATTAACCCTTTAATGCTTTAAATAATTAACCCATTAATGCATGAAAAAGTGTGAAAAAGTGTTTGCATCCCCCCCACCGCCCCGTTAACTTATTATTATCCGTCCTTAATGGCGGTACATCCAGTCACCAAGAGAGACTTATTTCCGACTTCTCTATTCAAACACAAACGAGAAAAAGGAAGGGGGGAAAAAACGGTAGAAAAATAGACGTCCTTTATTTCCACTCGTATTTACGTGCGAACGCAACAGCAATCTGCTCATCTCCTGGCATTTAAACTGCACACAAACCCACAGCCAGTCGTCTTCAATCGAGAGAGAGGCATCGTCACAAACAGGAGCTGACACGCGGGCGGCGCATCGTCACTCCATCAGGAAGTGGGAGAGGCGTGTGAATAAGTGTGTGTGTGTGAGAGAGAGAGAGAGAGAGAGAGAGAGAGGGGGGGGTGGGGAGATGGGATAAAGAAAGAGAGGGGGATAGAGAGAGCTCATTAGGTCGATAACACCCTCTCCTCACTGCTAACCTGGCTATCAGTGGCTTCGCCTCCTCACTCTTCTCTCTATCTCTCATTCCTGTCTCTCTCTCTCTCTCTCTCTCTCTCTCTCTTCTCTCTTCTCACTCTCTCTATTTATTTATTTTGGCTCTCTGTTTATTTTTCCTCTTCTTTTTCCGCACCATCTGATTCCTGAGAGCGGCTCGGATGTGTCACACTGGATCATTCTGTCTATCTCTCAAAGCGCCTTTGACTCCATCAGAAAACCGTCCCGTATCTGTAACCGCAAATACACACACACACACACACACACACACACACACGTGTGCACACACACACACACACACACACACACACACACACACACACAGGCTTTTTGTCCTGCTGGTTTAGTGTCAGTATCAGGATGCAGCAGTTGATTAATCTGATGTCGCTGCATGTCACATGGAAGCCGCCCGGAGGAGGAAGATGAGGTGAAGATGAGGGGAGGACGAGGAGCGGAAGAGGAGAAAATAAAGGGGGGGGAGGATGAGCAGGGCGAAAGGAGGGTGGGAAGAAGATGTGAGGTGGAGATGAAGGGAGAGTGAGGAGGAGATGAAGGAAGGGTGAAGGGAGGGGAGGGTGAGGAGGAGATGAAGGGAGAGTGAGGAGGAGATGAAGGGAGAGTGAGGTGGAGATGAAGGGAGAGTGAGGAGGAGATGGAGATGAAGGGAGGGTGAGGAGGAGATGAAGGGAGAGTGCGGAGGAGATAAAGGGAGGGTGAGGAGGAGATGAAGGGAGAGTGAGGAGGAGATGAAGGGAGGGTGAGGAGGAGATGAAGGGAGAGTGAGGAGGAGATGAAGGGAGAGTGCAGAGGAGATGAAGGGAGGGTGAGGAGGAGATGAAGGGAGAGTGAGGAGGAGATGAAGGGAGAGTGAGGGAGGGTAGAGGAGTGAAGGAGGAGATGAAGGGAGAGGGTGAAGGAGGAGGGTGAGGAGGAGATGAAGGAAGGGTGAAGAGGAGATGAAGGGAGGGTGAGGAGGAGATGAAGGGAGAGTGAGGAGGAGATGAAGGGAGGGTGAGGAGGAGATGAAGGGAGAGTGCGGAGGAGATGAAGGGAGGGTGCGGAGGAGATGAAGGGAGAGTGCGGAGGAGATGAAAGGAGAAAGATGAGGAAATGAGAATAGGATGAGAAAATGATGAATGGAGAGTGAAGAGATAAAAGGAGGTGAGGAGATGGATAAAGTATGTGTGTGTGTGAGTGTGTGTGTGTGTGTGTATTTGTATGTGTTTGTGTGAGTGTGTATGTGTGTGTGTGTGTGTGTGTGAGTTTGTGTGAGTGTGTATGTGTGTGAGTTTGTATGAGTGTGTGTGTGTGTGTGTGTTTGTGTGTGTGGTATGTGTGTGAGTGTGTGTGTGTGTGTGTGTGTGTGTATGTGTGTGTGTGTGTGTGCATGAGTGTGTATGTGTGTGTGTGTGTTTTGCATGCGTGTGTATGTGTGGTGTGTGTGTATGTGAGTGTATGTGTGCGTGTGTATGAGTGTGTGTGTGTGTTTGTGTATGTGTGTATGTGTGTGTTTTCTTGCTTCTGATTGGCCAGAAGACTCGCAGCACCAAAAGTAGTTCCGGGTTGCAATATAACGCGTTCAGCGGTGGTTCGGGTGGTTTATGATGGTGGTTACGGTTGTGAGGTCAAAAACCCTTCACCATTAAACCGCCACATAGAAGATACACAAATAGTGAATGTAAAGCAAAGAAAAGGGAGAAGAGAAGTGAAGCGACAAGAAGAGACGAGAAGAGAAGAGAAGAGATGAGACGAGATTAGAAGACGAGAAGGAGATTCAGAGAAGAGAAGAGAAGAAAGCGACAAGAAGAGAAGAGAAGAGAAGAGATGAGAGAGGCGAGAAGAGAGAAGAGAAAGAGATGAGATGAGAAGAGAAGAGAAGAGATGAGAGAGAAGAGAAGAGAAGAGAAGAGAAGAGATGAGAAGAGATGAGAAGAGAGGAGAAGAGAAGAGATGAGAAGAGAAGAAGAGACGGAGAGAGATGAAGAGAAGATGAAGAGATGAGAAGATGAGAAGAGAAGAGAATAGAGAAGAAGAGACAAGAGAAATAGAGAAGAGATGAGAAGAGATGAGAAGAGAAGAGAAGAGACGGGAAGAGACTGAGAAGAGAAGAGAGAAGAGATAAATCGGAAAAGAAGAAAAGAAAAGGATCCACTGATTTTGGTGATTTGAAAGGTTTTATGGGATTCAGGAACAAAAAAGAAAAAAGAAAAAGAAAGAATTCACGAAGAGAAGAAAAGAAAAATGAAAAGAGAAAAAAGAACAAAAAAATGTGTGTGAGTGTATGTGTGGGGAGAGATCAGATAAATGAACAGTAAAGAACAGTAAAGCAAATGTTGTCGGACAAGAGCAGATAAATGAATAGCAAAGAGAAACAAAAGAAAGAAAGAAAGAAAGAAAAAGAAAAAAAAAGGAAGAGAAGAGAAGAGAAGAGAAGAGGATCCTCTGATTTTAGTGATTTTAGTGATTGAAGAAAGAACAGAAAAGAAAGCAAGGAAAAAAAGGAAAAGAAAAAGAACAGAAAAATGTGTGAGTGTGTATGACTGTGTGTGTGTGGGGGGGGGGTCTGATAAAATGAACAGTAAAGAAAGAAGAGAAGAAGAAAGAGAAGAGAAAAGAAAAGAAAATAAGAATAAGAAAAAAAGAAAAAGGAACAGAAAACGAACAGAAAAGAAAAAAGACTGCTTGTGTCAGCAAATGATGTCGGACGAGAGCAGATAAATGAATAGCAAAGAGAAACGAAAGAAAGAAAGAAAGAAGGAAGGAAGGAAAGACGATTTCAGATTACAGAAATCTTTGTTAAAAAGACTTTTAAAAACTTGTAAAAAGACAGAGATAAAGACAGACACAGAGTGAGAGAGAGGAGAGAGAGAGAGAGAGACACACAGAGTGAGAGAGACATCGAGTGAGGAGAGAGCAGGAGAGAGTGAGAGAGAAGAGAGAGAGAATCGAGAGAGATAGAGAGAGAGAGAGAGAGATCATGAGTTAGAGAGAGAGATGAGAGAGAGAGAGAGAGAGACGAAGTGAGAAGTGGAGAGCGAGGGAAGAGGATCCAGAGAGGAGCGAGAGAGGCAGAGAGGCACACAGAGTGAGAGAGACATCGAGTGGAGAGAAAGAGAGAGACTGAGAGACACAGAGTAGAGAACACAGTGAAAGAGAGAGTGAGAACATAGAGGGAGAGAGAGAGAGAGATTGAGAGAGAGAGTGAGACTTAGAGAGAATGGAGAGAGAGAGAGAGAGAGGAGAGTGACAAGAAATAGAGGGAGAGCGAGAAGAGAGAGGAGAGAGAGAGACACACACACAGAGTGAGAGAGACATCGAGTGAGAGAGAGAGAGAGAGACAGAGTGAGACACATCGAGTGAGAGAGAGAGAGAGACAGAGAGCGACACACACAGAGTGAGAGAGACATCGAGAGAGAGAGAGAGAGACAAGAGAGTGAGAGAGAGAGAGACGAGAGATAAGAGAGAGAGAGAGAGAGAGAGAGACAGAGAGAGACACACAGAGTGAGAGAGACATCGAGTGAGAGAGAGAGAGAGAGAGGCACACAGAGTGACAGTGTGTGTGTGTGTATGAGTGTGAGTGTGTGTGTGTGTGTGTGTTTTGGTGTGTGAATGTGTGTGTGTGTGTGTGTATGTGTGTGTGTGTGTGTGTGTGTATTGAGTGTGTGTGTGTGTGTGTTGTGTGTGTGTGTATGTGTGTGAGTGTGTGTGTGTGTCAGGCTTTAGGCTCAGTCTAACACTTTCTCAATTAATGGACATGGTGGGCAGTGAGACCTCAATCTATACACACTCACACACATCATGCACACTCACACAACTCAACACACCACACACACACACACACACACACACAACACACACACACACACACACACACACACACACACAAATCTACAAACTCACACACAAACACACATATACACACTCAACGAGTGAGGGTTAAAGAGGGAGAGAGAGGGAGAGAGAGACAGGGATATAGAGAGTGGGAGAGAGAGAGTAGCAGTGAGAGACACAGAGTGAGAGATACAGAGTGAGAGAGAGTGGCAGTGAGAGACACAGAGTGAGAGATACAGAGTGAGAGAGAGTGGCAGTGAGAGACACAGAGTGAGAGATACAGAGGAGAGATTACAGAGTGACAGTGAGAGAGAGAGTGGCACAGTGAGAGATACAGAGTGAGAGAGAGAGTGGCAGTGAGAGAGAGTGAGAGATAGTGAGAGACACAGAGGGAGAGATACCGAGGAGAGAGAGAGAGAGTGGGCAGTGAGAGACACGAGTGAGAGATACAGAGTGAGAGAGAGAGTGGCAGTGAGAGACACAGAGTGAGAGATACAGAGTGAGAGAGAGAGAGGGCAGTGAGAGACACAGAGTGAGAGATACATAGTGAGAGAGAGAGACAGAGTGGCAGGAGAGGACACAGAGTGAGAGAGACGAGAGAGAGTGGCAGTGAGAGACAGAGAGAGTGAGAGATACAGAGTGAGAGAGAGAGAGTGGCAGTGGAGAGATACAGTGAGAGGAGAGAGAGAGTGGCAGTGAGAGATGAGAGACACAGAGTGAGAGATACAGAGTG
The DNA here is from genome assembly GCA_030449085.1 of Kryptopterus vitreolus. Lineage (NCBI taxonomy): Eukaryota > Metazoa > Chordata > Actinopteri > Siluriformes > Siluridae > Kryptopterus > Kryptopterus vitreolus. The sequence goes on along the minus strand of JACRUU010000005.1, from coordinate 2,553,631 downwards.
AGAGAGAGAGAGTGAGAGAGACACAGAGTGAGAGAGAGTACAGAGTGAGAGAGAGAGTGGGAGTGAGAGACACAGAGTGAGAGATACAGAGTGAGAGAGAGAGTGGAGAGACAGAGACAGACACAGAGAGACACAGAGAGAGAGAGAGAGAGATGAGTGAGACACAGAGTGAGAGATACGGGGGAGAGAGAGTGGCAGTGAGAGACACAGAGTGAGAGATACAGAGTGAGAGAGAGAGAGTGGCAGTGAGAGACACAGAGTGAGAGATACAGAGTGAGAGAGAGAGTGGCAGTGAGAGACACAGAGTGAGAGATACAGAGTGAGAGAGAGAGTGGCAGTGAGAGACACAGAGTGAGAGATACAGAGTGAGAGAGAGAGTGGCAGAGAAGTGAGAGACACAGAGGAGAGATACAGCGTGAGAGAGAAGAGTGAGGAGAGGACAGAGGGTGAGAGATAGAGGTGGGAGAGAGAGTGGCAGTGAGAGACACAGAGTGAGAGATACAGAGTGAGAGAGAGAGAGAGTGGCAGTGAGAGACACAGAGAGAGAGATACAGAGTGAGAGAGAGAGTGGCAGTGAGAGACACAGAGTGAGAGATACAGAGTGAGAGATACAGAGTGAGAGATACAGAGTGAGAGATGTCAGAGTGAGAGAGAGAGAGTGGCAGTGAGAGACACAGAGTGAGAGATACAGAGTGAGAGAGAGAGTGGCAGGTGAGGACACAGAGTGAGCGATACAGAGTGAGAGAGAGAGTGGCAGTGAGAGACACAGAGTGCGAGATTACAGAGTGAGAGAGAGAGAGAGTGGCAGTGAGAGACACAGAGTGAGATGATACATAGTGAGAGAGAGAGAGTGGCAGTGGAGAGACACAGAGTGAGAGATTACAGGAGTGAGAGAGAGAGTGGCAGTGAGAGACACAGAGTGAGAGATACAGAGTGAGAGAGACAGATGAGAGAGAGTGAGAGAGAGAGAGAGTGAGAGATACAGAGAGTGAGAGTGAGTGAGAGATACAGAGTGAGAGAGAGAGTGGCAGTGAGAGACACAGAGTGAGAGATACAGAGTGAGAGAGAGAGTGGCAGTGAGAGACACAGAGTGAGAGATACAGAGTGAGAGAGAGAGAGAGAGTGAGAGAGAGAAAGATAGAGAGAGAGAGACAGAGAGACAGAGACAGAGTGAGAGATAGAGAGTGAGAGAGAGAGTGGCAGTGAGAGACACAGAGTGGAGAGATACGAGAGTACAGAGTGAGAGAGAGAGTGGGAGTGAGAGACACAGAGTGAGAGATACAGAGTGAGAGAGAGAGTGGCAGTGAGAGACACAGAGTGAGAGATACAGAGTGAGAGATACAGAGTGAGAGATACAGAGTGAGAGATACAGAGTGAGAGATACAGAGTGAGAGAGAGAGAGTGGCAGTGAGAGACACAGAGTGAGAGATACAGAGTGAGAGAGAGAGCGGCAGAGAGAGACAGAGTGAGAGACAGAGGATGAGAGAGAGAGAGTGGAGAGACAGAGTGAGAGACAGAGTGAGAGAGACAGTGAGAGACACAGAGTGAGAGAGAGAGAGTGGCAGTGAGAGACACAGAGTGAGAGATACAGAGTGAGAGAGAGAGTGGAGAGACAGT
>JACRUU010000005.1:2532014-2549514 GCA_030449085.1 Kryptopterus vitreolus | reverse complement strand
TTAATCCAGTCTTTAATGGTATTGGAGAGACACCTCCTTTTCGTTTCTATGGCAAATCCCTTGCTGAGGCAAATACGATGTGATGATATGAAATAACATTGACATTTTTGTCGCATATACACTCTTTTCAGTTGTTTGAATGCGGGTTTCAGAGCGTTGGGTCAGCCGACATATAGCGCCCCCTGAAGCTCACAGGGTTAATTGCCTTGCTCAAGAATTGGAAGCTTGGTGACACTGTGGTTCGAACCCTCAACCTTTTAACCACTACCGGTCTATCATGCATTATGCTGTATGTTGAATTCTGCAAGCTCTTTTATTATGTATTATATATGTTCTACAGCAGGTCGCGCTCATACAAACAGAGAGGACACCTCCGACAGACCTTCACTTACTGTACAAGCCGGTTTACATTAAATTAATGCAACGTATGAGCAAGTTTATACTTACAGAGAGATTTTCTGGAAGAGTTTATCCTGGATTATGTAAAAGCGTCCACAGGAAAAAAAAAACAGTTAATTATATATCTATTATCTGTCATTATTTGAAAACATTGCATGCAAAACACAACAAAGAACACCCAGGACTGCCGAAATCCTGCATCAGACACAAATCATCATTATCGATTAATCTGAGATTATGTCGATGAGTTTATGTCGAATTAGTGTTAATTTCTCTCTCTCTCTCTCTCTCATATCTATATATATAATATATATATATATAGATATATAAGAGAGAGAGAGAGGGAGAGGGAGAAAGAGTGAGAGATAGTGAGAGTGTGAGAGAGGGGGTGTGTGTGAGAGATAAAGAGAGGGATAACGAGTGAGTGAGAGAGAAAGAGTGAGAGAGAGAGAGTGTGAGAGAGTGTGAGTGTGAGAGAGAGAGAGAGAGGGAGAACGAGTGAGTGAGATAGTGTGAGATAGAGTGAGAGAGAGTATGTGTGAGAGAGAGTGAGAGTGTGAGAGAGAGGATGTGAGAGAGAGAGAGGGAGAGGGAGAAAGAGTGAGAGATAGTGAGAGTGTGCGAGAGTGAGAGTGAGAGTGTGAGAAAGACTGTGTGAGATGGAGAAATAGTGAGAAAGAATGAGAGTGTGAGAGAGAGTGAGAGAGAATGAGAGTGTGTGAGAGAGAGAGAGGGAGAGAGAGAGAGAGAGAATGACTGCCAAAAGTCCTGTATCAGACACATGTGGGAAGTGCTGGGCGATAAATCGCTATTATCAATCAATTTTGAGTTTATGTCGATGTTTTCACCCCGGTTTGGCACATCGAGCTTCCGTAGTTCTCCCCCTCCCGCTCCGAATTATGCTCCCTTAATACCACATGGCGGCGCTCTGACAAATCCGAAGAGCTGGTTGCCAAGAGGGGGCGGAGTTTCATCAGTCGCATGGACACGATTCAGACGTTCAACAAACCAAAACCCCGCTGTAACATTCATCTACATTACGCACTACTTTTTTTGGCCCCTTGAGTGACGTAGCTGAGGTCGAGGAATGGGTTCGACATCTGGTGGCATTTCCATATGTTTTTTTTTTCTTGGGGTTACAATGGACAGATTTATTCGTCTTCTTCATTCATCTTCATCTTGTCGCCTTCATCCGATCTTCCCTCGGGTCGCCGGGAAACCTGTGCCTTATCTCAGGCGTCTTGGATACACCCTGTATTTACATTTGCATGTGCAGCATTTGGCAGACGCCCTTATCCAGAGCGACTTACAACTGAGCAATTGACGGTTAAGGGCCTTGCTCAAGGGCCCACTAGTGGCAGCTTGATGGTGGCGGGCTACCACCTCCCTGTATGGAGTGCCAACATATCACACATACACCCTCAAATGTATACACTAGGGACCATTTTCCAAGGGGCCAACGCATGTTTTTGGACCGGGGGAGGAAACCAGAGAACCCGGAGGGAAACCCCGCGCCCCCATACACATGGCGGAGGTGGGAATCGAATTCCCCCGGCCCTGGAGGCGTGAGGCCACCGTGAACAGCATGCCCAGTTTTTGTCTACATCCAAACACCGATTGGTGGTTATTTGGAGCCTGGGACAAAAACAGATACAGTTGTGTTTCAGCCCCCTGTGCCCAAATCTTTCTCAACCCTATGATTACGAATGTGGTTTAAACAACCAGAAAGCTCGTTTACATTTTCCCACCGCAGTAAGTCTCTCCACCACCCTCTTTGTTTTTTTTCTCCCCCGAACAAAGCATGGAGCAATTTATAGAATCCTCCGAAAGGATCCGCGCAACAGGACGAATCCTTCCAGCGTCGGCAAGAAGCAACACCTCGCAAAAAAATAAATAATTATTTGTCGGATCGCCAATTAAGAGGCGAGACTGACAGACCGGGAGCGTTTTGGCCTCGCTCTCGCTTCCTTTCCACCTCGTCTGCCGGAGCCAACCCTGTTGTTGTTGTTGTCCTCGACGCGCCCCGGCTATTTATTCCAGCAGTCACTTACAGTGTAACCCCCTTTCATTAACATGTTGGGTTTTGGTTTCACCGAGCGAAATTCCCTGGCAGTTTCTCCACCCTTTCTCCGGCCCCCTCGATTCTGACAAGCCTGCAGCCTGGCCAAGGATTCAGGAGGGGTTTGGTTGTTTGTTGGGGGGGGGATTCGGATGCTGACTGCTAGGCATCTCCGTGTGAGTCAGAGTTTACCTGGCTCAAAGTGACACTTTTTATTACGAGCGACGGAATTTCCTGTGGCGTCCGTGTCGCGCCGGGTCACGAGACAAAAAGAAGATGATTTCGACGTACAGCATGGGTGGTGGTGGTGGATTGCGGGGGACCAGCGGAGGAATATTTATATCCGACGAGTGGGTGATTGGGTTGAAGAATGCGAAGCCACCGGCGACTCTGACCCGGCAGCATGGCGCCTCACTCAATCTGGCATCAATACCTCGCTCCGTCGATTCCACGGCTGGAACTTCACTCGCCGCCATTTGTGATCCCCCGTGAACCAAGAAGAACATGCCTAGCAGGAAGCATGAAAGTGAAGGACATCTGACAGGTGTGTGTAATAGGCAAGGCTTTTCCTGACGATTCGCGGCCAGCTGGTAGGCGGCTAATTGGAGCTGCTGCCTTTTTGTCCTCCTGGGGTGTTGAGGAGGTGGGGGGGGCTACACAAGATACCCTTTTTTTTTTTAAAAAAACCCTTCAAGCGACTTAATTAAGCATAATCTTAGCAGCCTTGTGAAGATCGTAATCAATAACGAGGATCAATCAGGACACTGTCTGGCACTCTCTCTCTTGAAGATGTCTCGTATCCCCCCTCCCCAATCCCCCAATCCCCAGCCAGCCCCAAGCCGCCCCGAGGCGCTCGAAGCACCTATCAACTTCACACAAATGTCACGAGCCGGCCGTCGATCGACTCGAATCGGATATTCAAAAGTGGCCGAGGTATTTGCTCTTCAATCACTTTCTAATTAGAAGTGCCATAATCTGAGAGACGGGGCCAATACAGAGCGAGGGATTGCGAAGACGAAAGAGAGGCTAAAAAGGCCCATCTCGCACGTCCCACTCGCTCGCTACCCGTCGTGATGTTACTGATCTGTAGCGTTCACGAGCAGGGCCACTCTATTATTAACTCCTCAGACCCACTCGCAGCTTTTGAAAGTGAGCAAAAGGCCAGACGAGCAGGCGAGCGCTAGTGCCAAGCCGCCGCTTACTAAACATACTGTATGAGTTACAGTACACACAGTCCCCACCGTGTGGACCCCTCCGTCCGTCCCCTCACCCCCCAATCGACTCCCCCCACCCCTGAGCCACCCCCCCACCCCCTACCCCTTCCGGCAATAATCCTCGCTTCTGTGTAGAAATCAAGACGCACGTTTGATAGCGCTAATGAATAGTGTCACCATCTGCTCACTAATGTATGTTTATTTATATACATCGACGGAGGCCGGGAGAAAATTCACGGTAATAAATAGGGGGGAAATAAAACTTGTAGGTAGGAATATCCTGGAATGTCCACACTGAGTCTGGTAAGATAACCTCCAGTCTTCTCTGAAGATCATCCCCATCTGACAAAGGGGAGGTTAGGAACCATGTAAAGACAGGGTTATTTAATTGCCGGCCTGCTGCTGGTCGACCCCCAACACCCCAACCCCCCCCCCCCATCCCCCCACCCCCCCCCACCCCAAAGGCAATATGTTTGTAGCCCTGCAAGTATCCTAGGGTGACACAAACATATCTACAATAAAGTTGGGAAAATGAAATGTTGTGATGTGCAGTGCTCAGAGTGTGAAGCGAGTGGCGCGAGTGGCGCCCTCTCTGGTGAGACTCGATAAATGACTCCTTTGTATTTTTTTCCACAAAATTAAGGGAAAAAAAGACAAACCCTACTATTGTAACGGTCACGGACAATCAGACTGGAGAAGCAGTTCAGAGTCAAACAGAAGATAATGAGCAAACCGAAATAAGCAAAGAAAAAGAAAACAGAATAAAGCACACAGGAGAACAGGGATTGGACGGTATCGCTGAAGGGACGGAGAGGGCAGGAACGTGGTACGTGGTACGGTATGAGAATGGACCCGTAGTGGTGGGAGAAGAGGGTCTCTTTCAACTTTGACAATAAGAACAGTCTTTATTTGTCACATGTACATTACATTATTATCACAGCTTGTTTTTGGGGGGGGGGGTCAGAGCACATGATACAGCGCCCCCTGGAGCATAGACGGTTAAGGGTCTTGCTCCAAGACCCAAGATGTGCAGCTTGGCAACACCGGGGCTCGAACCTGGCATAATCAGGTATGCTTGATTGTATGTGAACAAAACAAAACACGTTTCTTTGCGCGATCGATATTCGCAGGCCCCGCCTCCTTTTTATGTCCTCAAATGTAAACATTAAAAGATATATTTGCTCTTTTTCTGTACAATGATACGAGGAAGAACAAAAGGTTTAGCGATTTTTTTCATGTTCTATATAACACATTTCAATAGGAAGTATTGTTTCTTTTTTTCTTTCTGCCACCGGGTACCGTTTTATTACACAATGTTTAAGTAGGAGACTTTGTCCTTGAGGGGCACGGTGGCTTAGTGGTTAGTACGTTCGCCTCACACCGCCAGGATCCGGGTTCGATTCCCGTCTCGGCCATGTGTGTGTGGAGTTTGTGCATGTTCTCCCCGTGCCTCAGGGGGTTTTTCTCCGGGTTCTCCGGTTTCCTCCCCGGTCCAAAAACATGCACGGTAGGTTGATTGGCACCTTGGAAAAATGTCCCTAGTGTATGAATGTGTGTGTGTGAGTGTGTCCTGTGATGGGTTGGCATTCTATCCAGGGTGTATCCTGCCTTAATGCCCATAGACGCCTGAGATAGACACAAATCCCCGTAAAAAAGCGGTAGAAAAAAAGCGGTAGAAGATGACTTTATCCTTGTTTTTAGTGCTTTATATTCAGTTATTATAAACCATCAATCCTTACAGGCATATTATAGTAAATATATTCTCACGCTTACTAAAGGAGACTGGCTTAATGAGAGCCACACACATTTATTACATCCCTAAACGTATATTGTCTGATTAAAATAGGCGTAAAATGATTACACTTGGTATTGGTGTCAGTATTTTCATTGCCAAGTACACGGGGATCGCCTCGCCTTTAATGCTTGTATAACTAAGCATTAAATAAAAACGCCTAATGCGCCGGCTGCGATATATGCCGATATCTGTCTCCAGAGGGCGAGTTTCAGTCTCATGATATGATTAATATTAGTGATTAATTAGATTAATATTTCGTAAATATATATATATATATATATATATATATATATATATATATATAAAATATATAATATAAAAAGACGTGCCCTCTTACCTAAATACTCAACCCCTCATATTTTTATTTTATAAAATAAATATAATATGTAAATATTATATTTATTTTATTATTAGTATAAACAGTCCTAAACTTTGCTTCAGCGGACAGCAAAATATTGAGTGTTTATTAATAAATAAATAAATAACTAAGTTTAACTTCTGTCTATTGTGACAACAAAAAATTATTTGTATAATTTGTTGGATTTTTTATTCGTATAAAAAAATGACAAATCCTATTATAATTTACGTATTATTTTTACTTTATTGATTTGAATTAAATATTTTTATTCTTGAACAAAAAGCAGCTTCAGTCATAAAATCTCTAAATATTTCATTTTTTTTTCTCCTTTACCTTGTCTTTATTCTGTTCGAACCATAAAACCCATTATTAATAATTAATATCTAATAATTAAATATAAATTAATATATGTAATATTATTTCATTTAATATAATTATATATATTTCATTTAATAAATATTAATATTTAATAATATTTCAAAGAAACGTTATTAATGACGTCTTGACGTAACCTTTATTTTTTTTAAAGTGTATTTCCTTTTCCGTCTGACTATTTCTTCACTTTCTTTCTTCTCCCACACATACACTTATGATAGCTGATGTAGACTTCCCTCGCTTACCTTAGTGTCCATTTCCTAACCAACCACACACACACACACACACACACACACACACATACACACACACACACACACACACAGAGAGTCCGCTGTCACGGAGCAAGGCTGGGCTGTCAGCGTGGAGGGTAATGCCTCATTAAGCTCATCGAGGGCCGGGACCGGGCTGGCACGGCGTCCTGCCCTGTCTGTCTGCTCCTAATTGGATCATCTGTGTGTCGGCACAGACCGAGAGGAAGGAGGATCCCCGAGAAGAAAGCACGGGAAATCCACAGGGCTTTTTGTTTTTTTTTCTTCAGGGAAGTGGAGGAAAAAGTTCAAGGAAAGAGAGAGACAAAACTGTCCCCTGGATCTAATATATATATATATATATATATATATATATATATATATATATATATATATATATATATAATATTATTTTCTTATGTACGGCTATCATCAATTAAAATCCACAATTCTATTTATAGCACTTACTTAATATGTACTTAGTCATTTACCTGCTTACTTATTTACTTTCCTATTTATTTACTTTCTTGTTTACATACCCATTTATTTGCTAACCTATTTAGCAATTTACGTACTTACTCTTTACTTATTTATTTAATTACTTTATTTACTTGCTTATGTGTGTATTTCCTTATTCATTTACTTATTTATTTACTTACTTTACTTACTTGCTTATGTGTGTATTTCCTTATTCATTTACTTATTTATTAACTTTTTTATTTACTTACTTTACTTACTTGTTTATGTGTGTATTTACTTATTCATTTACTTATTTATTAACTTATTTATTTACTTACTTTACTTTTACTTTACTTTTTCTTATTTGCCTCCTCACTTATTTATTCACTCATTCACCTTTTTACTTATTTATCAATTTACTTACTTACTCTTTACTTACTTATTTATTAACCTATTTATTTACTTACTTGTTTACTAACTCATTTACTTGCTTACTTATTTATTTATTTATTTACTTTACTTACTTGTTAACTTACTTATTTACTAAATGCCCACTTACTTGTTGTATGTTTTACTTACTTATTTACTCAGTCATTTACTTATTAACCTTATTTATTTACTTTCTCATTTTCTTATTTGCTTGCTGACTTATTTATCAATTTGCTTAGTTACTCTTTACTTACTTATTTATTAACTTATTTAATTACTTGCTTACTTATTTCTTGATTTACTTACTTGTTAACTTACTTATTTACTAAATTACTTATTTATGTATGTATTTACTTACTTATTTATTAATCTATTTATTTTCTTGCTCATAATCTTACTTACTTGCTTACTTATTTATTTATTTACTTACTCAATTACTTGTTAAATTACTTATTTACTAAACTGCCCACTTATTTTTGTATGTGTTTACTTACTTATTTATTAACTTATTTATTTTCTTGCTCATAATCTTACTTACTTGCTTACTTATTTATTTATTTATTATTATTATTTATAAGTACATTATTAGTAATTATTTATATAATAATTAAGTATTATTATTATTTATTAGTATAAATAAGTACAGTACTCAGTACTTATTTACTAAATTACCTACTTATTTATGTACGTATTTACTTACTCATTTATGTTTTTATTTGCTTACTTTCATATTCACACACACACACACACACACACACATGTACACACACACACACACACACACACACACACACACACACACACACTGTAACCAAATAGGTCAAGTGGAACAAAAGACGAGAAACAAATGTATATTATGAACACAACTTTAGGGCTCCAGCGTAAGTGCATGGAATAAAGGAATAAAAGAAGGAATAAAAGGACAGAAGGAGGAGAAGAAAAACGAATAAAAAGCTTTTATGAAAAAGTCACCTCAGGGCTTCGGGTCGCAGGAAAAACCAACTTCTCTGGTTTTGGTGTGTTTTTCCAGCATATCCAACACAAAGTGTTTTTGTTTATTTGCGTGTATCTTAACTCTTAAGGGGCACGGTGGCATAGTGGTTAGCACGTTCGCCTCACACCACCAGGGTCCGGGTTCGATTCCCGTCTCGGCCATGTGTGTGTGTGGAGTTTGCATGTTCTGTTTTCTCCCCATGTCCTCAGGGGTTTTTTCTCCGGGTTCTCCGGTTTCCTACCCCCAGGTCCAAAAACATGCACGGTAGGTTGATTGGCACCTTGGAAAATTGTCCCTAGTGTATGAATGAATGTGTGTGTTGTGTGTGTGTGTGTGTGGTGTGTGTCCCTGCGATGGGTTGGCATTCCATCCAGGGTGTATCCTGCCTTAATGCCCATAGACGCCTGAGATAGACACAGACTCCCCGTGACCCGAGGGAAGATCGGATATAGCGGTAGAAGATGAATGAATGAATCTTAACTCTTTATTAGGGAAATGAGGGGAGGCGAGTCCGGGACAGTCTCACTCACTATCCAGTCTTTGGATAATAAACTTGGCAAGGGTCACGTTCCAGAGGGACATTCAGGACTGCAACCTTCACTCCTTCACTGAGGTGGGAGTGGACTTATTTACTTACTCATTTATTTATTCATTCATTCATCTTCTACCGCTTTATCCGATCTTCCCTCGGGTCACGGGGAGTCTGTGCCTATCTCAGGCGTCTATGGGCATTAAGGCAGGATACACCCTGGATGGAATGCCAACCGATCACACACACACACACACACACACACATTCATACACTAGGGACAATTTTCCAAGGTGCCAATCAACCTACCGTGCATGTTTTTGGACCGGGGGAGGAAACCGGAGAACCCGGAAAAAAAAAACCCCTGAGGCACGGGGAGAACATGCAAACACCACACACATGACCGAGACGGGAATCGAAACCCGGACCCTGTCGGTGTGAGGCGAACGTGCTAACCACTAAGCCACTATCATTCACCTGCTTACTTATTTATCACTTTGCTTACTTATTTATTTACTTACTTCGGTCCAAAAAAAAAAGGACCACTGCTATACACCAGTAAAGAACAGTTACAATACCCCCCCCCCTTCCCGCCGCTGGGAACATGGACGATTTACAGGGTGCACAGACTGTTGAAAGAAGCAAAGCAGTGCTACGGGAAGAGTTTCAACATAGCGACTCCAGGAACCCGAGGCCGGGACCGGACTCTAAAGAACGGGGAGTGCGGAATCCTCTCTGGCAGACGGCTTAAACACCTTTTATGCCCTCGACCAGACTAATCACGCTAGCGGCGCTCGCGGCACAAGCAGCATGCACGCTGAGCGAGCCGGAGAAGTAAACACATCCACCGTGATGTGAAGGAGGGCATTTGGGGAGAGCGAACACCAGGAAGGCAGCAGGACCAGATGGCATTGCAGGTCGGGTTCTGAAAAGCCTGCGCTGACCGGCTAGCACCGATGTTCACTGAGATACTCAAGCCTCTCCCTGGAATTGTCTCAAACAAACAAACAGTCCGTCATTGTTCTTGTCGCAAAGAAACACCCATCCTGCCTCATCCAGTCCAGACCAATCAGAGACTGCCAGACACACCGGACCCTCTGCACTACATCACACATCTACTTCCACACAACTATGAACTGTTTATGGACTTCAACACCATAGTACCCTTCAGGATCTGCTCGACGTTGGACATCCCATTCCTGCGTCAATGGATCTTCCTGATGGACGGACCACGGGTGGAAAAAGACACCTCATCCTCCCTAACCCTCAACACCGGAGCTCCTCAGGGTTGTGTACTGAGCCCCCTGCTGCACTCGCTCTATGCACATGACTGTGTGGTTTGATCTCCAACACCTCCCTACCGGAGACCTGGAGAGATGATGCCTTGGGAGGTGGTAGCCAGTGGTTAAGGTGTTGGACTCAGGACCGGAAGATCATGGGTTCAAACCCCACCACCATCAATCTGCCACTAGTGGGCCCTTGAGCAAGGCCCTTAAAATATAAATGATGCCAGGAGAACAATCTTCTCCTGATCATCCGCAAGGAGTTAATAGTCAACGGGACCCCAGTGGAGAGATTGGACAGTTTCCGGTACCGTGGTGTTCACATCACGCAGGACCTGCCCTGGTCCAACACCCCGGGGAAGAAGGTCCGGCAGCTTCGGTACCGCCTGAGACACTTAAGGGACTTTAAACAATCCCACTTTTACAGGACAGATAAAGCATTTCACTCGGTGTCGCCCCCTGTATGTTTATTATTTAGGAATGCTTATTATTTATTAATTTATTTGCTCATTTATTTACTTGCTTACTAACTCACTCATTTACTTGCTTACAAACTTGCTTATTTATTTACTTGTTTACTTTCCTAATGATTTATTTACTTGCTCGCAGATTTATTTTCTTGCTTGCCTACTTACTAGTTTATTTACTTTCCTATTGACTTACCTATATAGGTATGATTTATTTACTTGCTTAGTTATTAAAGTCATTTACTGACTAATTACTTACTTATAATTACTAACTCATTTATTTATTTATTTATTTATCATTTTTATCATATTTCTTATTTACTAACTCATTTACTTCATTCATCATTTATTTATTTACTTATCATTTTTATCGTATTACTTATTTACTAACTCATTTACTTCATCCATCATTTATTTATTTACTTTATTGCCTGTTTACTAACTCACTCATTTACCTCCTTCGTTTTTTGTTCAATTACTGACTTTCTTATTTGCTAATTTATTTACTTGTTTAACTTCTTATTTATTTGTTTACTTGCTGACATATTTTTTTGCTTACCTGTTTATTTATGTACTTACATATTTACTTATTTGGTGATTGATTTATTTACTTACCTACTTATTTACTTATTAATCTCATTTACAGATTTATTTACTTCTTAATTACTTACTTGCTTAGTTATATATTTATTAACTCAGTTATTTGCACACTTGCTTACTGACTTTCTCCTTTGCTTATTTATTTGCTTACTTGTTTATTTACTTTCCTATTTACTTGCCTAACTGACTTGTTTACTTAGTTGTTTGTGTATTACATATTTACTTACTGTCATATTATTTGTTATTACTTATTCAATAACTCACTTATGTGTCTACCAACTTGTTTATTTATTTACTGATTTATCGACGTACATAATTAGTAACCCAGTTATGCGTTTGCTTATTTATTTATTATTTATTTACTGATTTGTTTGCTTAATTTGTGACCTATTTACCAACTCACTCCCTTAGCTGCATATTTATTTACGTCTTATTTTGTTACCGACTTTCTCTTTTGCTTATTTATTTGCTTATTTGTTTATTTACCTTCCTATTTACTTGCCTAACTGACTTGTTTACTTACTTATTTGTGTACTTACATATTTACTTACTGTCATATTTATTGTTATTACTTATTCACTAACTCATTTATGTGTCTACTAACTTGTTTATTTGTTTACTGATTTATCGATGTATTTATTTACTTACCCATTCATACTTTTCCTTGATTACTTGTTATTTATTTATTTACTGATTTATTTAATTACTTTACTAACTCACCTTCTCGTTTTATCTAATTTCTTTTTTATTTACTTACTATTTATTTGTTTGTTTGTTTGTTTCTTGCTTGGTGGGTTTGCTCCACCCCAATTGGCCAATTTTCCCATAAAAGCTCTGATGTCATCAGGGAACGACGATGTTCAGAAAGCACAGTTCTCAAATCGTCATTCCGAGAACACGAGTCGTCATTCCGAGATCACGAGTCGTCATTCCGAGATCACGAGTCGTCATTCCGAGATCACGAGTCGTCATTCCGAGAACCCAAGTCGTCATTCAGAGAAGATGAGTCATCATTCTGAGAACACGAGTCGTCATTCCGAAAACTAGATTCGTCATTCCGAGAACACGAGTCGTCATTCCGAGATCACGAGTTGTCATTCCGAGAACACGAGTCGTCATTCAGATTCGAGAACACGAGTCGTCATTCAGAGAACACGAGTCGTCATTCCGAGAACACGAGTCGTCATTCCGAGAACACGAGTCGTCATTCCGAGAACACGAGTCGTCATTCCGAGAACATGAGTCGTCATTCCGAGAACACGAGTCATTCCGAGAACACGAGTCGTCATTCCGAGAACACGAGTCGTCATTCAGAGAACTCGAGTCGTTATTCAGAGCGCACGAGTCATCATTACGAGATCACGAGTCGTCATTCCGAGTCGTTATTCCAAGAACTCGAGTTGTCATTCCAAGACCACAAGTCGTCATTCCGAGAACACGAGTTGTCATTCTGAGACCACTAGTCGTCATTCCGAGTCGTCATTCCAAGAACTCGAGTTGTCATTCTAAGAACGCGAGTCGTCATTCCGAGAACACGAGTCATCATTCCGAGAACACGAGTCGTCATTCCGAGAACACGAGTCGCCATTCAGAGAAGATGAGTCATCATTCTGAGAACACGAGTCGTCATTCCGAGAACTAGATTCGTCATTCCGAGAACATGAGTCGTCATTCCCAGATCACGAGTTGTCATTCCGAGAACTCGAGTCGTCATTCCGAGAACACGAGTCGTCATTCCGAGAACACGAGTCACGAGTCATTCGAGAACACGAGTCGTCATTCAGAGAACATGAGTCGAGAGAAGACGAGTCGTCATTCCGAGAACACGAGTCGTCATTCCGAGAACACGAGTCGTCATTCAGAGAACTCGAGTTCCGAGATTCCCACACGAGTCGTCATCAGAACACGAGTTCATTCGAGAACACGAGTCGATCAGAACACGAGTTCCGAGAACACGAGTCGTCATTCCGAGAACACGAGTCCTCATTCCGAGAACACGAGTCGTCATTCCGAGAACACGAGTCGTCATTCCGAGAACACGAGTCGTCATTACGAGATCACGAGTCGTCATTCCGAGTCGTCATTCCAAGAACTCGAGTTGTCATTCTAAGAACGCGAGTCGTCATTCCGAGAACACGAGTCATTCCGTCATTCCGAGAACACGAGTCGTCCGATTCACGAGTCCCATTCAGATCGAGTCGTCGTCATTCAGAAAGTGAGAACACGAGTCGTCATTCCGAGAACACGAGTCGTCATCATCCCAGAGAACATCGACTCGAGAAATCGTCATTCCGAGATCGTCACAGAACTAGATTCGTCATTCCGAGAACATGAGTCGTCATTCCCAGATCACGAGTCATCATTCCGAGAACACGAGTCCTCATTCCGAGAACACGAGTCCTCATTCCGAGAACACGAGTCGTCATTCCGAGAACACGACACGAGTCGTCATTCCGAGAACACGAGTCGTCATTCCGAGAACACGGGTCACGAGTTGTCATTCCGAGAACACGAGTCGTCATTCCGAGTCGTCATTCCAAGAACTCGAGTTGTCATTTGGAGAACGCGAGTCGTCATTCTGAGAACCCGAGATGTCATTCCGAGACCACAAGTCATCATTCCGAGAACTCGATTCGTCATTCTAAGAACACGAGTCGTCATTCCCAGAACACAAGTCGTCATTCCGCGAACACGAGTCGTCATTCTAAGAACACGAGTCGTCATTCCCAGAACACAAGTCGTCATTCCGCGAACACGAGTCGTCATTCCGGAATATATTTGCTCCGAAAGGATAAATAACACCTCGCACATTTCTTCCTGTAAATGTCCGTGTCACTGCCTGTCATTCCGTGTAGCGCCGTGACTGCTCTCCGTTTCCCGCGCCGGAACGCCGGAACGTCGGAACGCCTGCTCGCTTTCCGGCGGTCATTAAGAGCGCTATGATTTTCCGGGGGAATATTTCGCCATCGCGCCGCGTGTCACTCCCGGCTGACGTGTCGGACGTGCGTCCCGCTGGGGACGGAATGTCAACATACAGCAGTCAGTCAGTCGGCGCTGCTCCGGGGCAGCAAAGCGATCCGTGACCGAACTGTTCGCTCTTTATTAATTAGCGCGGGATCGGGAGTAACGCGGCGGAATATTTTCACACTGATGTTGCGTGTGTGTGTGTGTGTGTGTGTGTGTGTGTGTGTGTGTGTGTGTGTGTGTGTGTGTGTGTGTGTGTGTGTGTGATTCGAGATCTATTTTCGAACTTCTCTTCTCTCTCATCATTCAGCAGCCAGCAGATTGTCAGGCAGAAAAGTGTCTACCTCGTCAGGTATTATGGGCCATCTGTCTCGCTATCATCTGCCTCGGCAGATCACCGTTCATCCGCCTCCACTCTTCCTGCCCTCCTGTTTCACTCGTCATTACAGAACGCCGTCTGCGAATCCCCGGCTTTGGAAAGCGGTGACAGCGGCGCACCGGTGCGCTCCGACGGCTCCCCCTGTGGTGGTTTCCGGTGTATTTATTTATTTATTTATTTGCTAAGGGTACGACCCGATGAAAGTGCCATCTCTTCTTGATGACCTGACCCGCCTCACATCCTCGCCCCCCAAACCCCTCCACGCTTTCTCTCTTTCTCTACACGGGTCGTAGCGTCGCCAAAATAGCTTCAATCGAAAGCCTGATCTCAGAACTGTGCGAATGTTTCCAGACAGTTATATTTATAGGCGCTTCCTGCAACCGAGGACTGACGCTAATACCGAAAAGGTAGGATGTGCCTGAGGCGAGCTGATGCAGCAAATATTGCGCCAATCTGCATTTTTGTTTTCCCTTCTTTTTTTTTTTTTCTCTCCCCATTCTTCTTATTCCCACACATCGGACGTTCTATCCATTGGTGGAATTGTGACAGGGATAAAAATGACGGATTTCCCGGAATAAAACAAAACGATGGATTGCGCATTAAGGGGAATTGCGGTGTCGGAACAACCAGGAAAACACACACCAGTGCAACCGGAAAAATTCACTTTAACGTTTAACGACACCTGCGTTATGTTCACCTGCGTATGACAGGGTGGAGTGGGTGTAGAAGTGAAGAAAAAAGAGTAGAGACAGGGTCGAGTGGGAGGAGAAAAGAGTGCAGACAGGGTGGAGTGGGAGGAGAAAAGAGTGCAGACAGGGTGGAGTGGGAGGAGAAAAGAGTGCAGACAGTGGGAGGAGAACAGGGTGGAGTGGGTGGAGAAGTGAAGAAAAGAGTACTGGCAGGGTAGAGTGGATGGAGAAGAGAAGAAAAAGTGCAGACAGGGTGGAGTGGGTGGAGAAAAGAGTGCAGACAGGGTGGAGTGGGAGGAGAAAAGAGTGCAGACAGGGTGGAGTGGGTGGAGAAAAGAGTGCAGACAGGGTGGAGTGGGTGGAGAAAAGAGTGCAGACAGGGTGGAGTGGGTGTAGAAGTGAAGAAAAAAGAGTAGAGACAGGGCCGAGTGGGAGGAGAAAAGAGTGCAGACAGGGTGGAGTGGGTGGAGAAGTGAAGAAAAGAGTACTGGCAGGGTGTTAGAGTGGATGGAGAAGAGAAGAAAAAGGGCAGACAGGGCCGAGTGGGAGGAGAAAAGAGTGCAGACAGGATGGAGTGGGTGTAGAAGTGAAGAAAAGAGTGCAAGAGGGTTGAAACAGGTGGAGAAGTGGAGAAAAGAGTGCAGAGTGGTGTGGTAGGGGAAAAGATGGAGCGGGTGGAGAAGAGTTTGCAGGAGGGATGTGTGATAGACGGGTGCGTGTAAGAGTGAAAGGGAACGTTTACAGGACTGTGGTGAGACCTGCGACGTGGTTCCGGTTTATAGACTGTAGGGGGCGTGGTCTAAAAGACAGGAGGCGGAGCTGGAGGAGGTAAAGATGTTGATTGGGTGTAGACGAGGACGGACAGGTTTAGACATGCGTTTATTAGAGGGACGTGTAGGACGTTTTGGGGACGAGGTGATGGAGGAGAGATGGAGGAGGTGGTTTGGATGGAGGGTTAAGGACTTTGCTCAAGCGCCCACTAGTGGCAGCTTGGTGGTGGTGCGACTTGATCCTGAGATCATCCGGTTAAGAGCCTTCCTGTCCTAATACAAATTTCTCATGTCGTTCTTTTGACACACACAAACACACACACACACACACACACACTTTCCCATAATTCCTTCCTATAATTCCCCCCCCCCACACCCCCCCAGGCCCCGCCTCCCAAATCCCCCGCTGTTTACAGCGTCCATCATCGACATCTTTTCCGCACGCCATCGATCGTCTTTATTGAAACAAGCCTCATTTGCAGTCACCTTCCTCTTTCGCGCCTTCTTTTCCTCTCCTCTCCTCTCCTTTCTTTTTTGTCTTCTGTCCGTTTGTTTACCCTGACAGAAGACGCAGTTTTTCCGACGTCCTATAATCCCTGCTAGTTAGTATGGATTATACTGATTGACACGTTAGATCAGGGAGGTCAGGTCGAGCGGATCGTTTTTGTTTGTCTCGCCTTATTTTACAATAAAGGCTATATCGTTTATTTTTTTTGCAAGTATGTTTACTATATTGTTTTATTGTATATTGTTTACATGTTTACTATGTTTATTACTCAAGTATTTCCATTTGGAAATGTAATATATATATATATATATATATATATATATATATATATTTATTTATTTATTTGTTTTTTTTGTTTGTTTGTTTGTTTTACTCAACTACATTCGCCATTCGCTCGTTACGTTTTATTTACGATGGAGTTTGCGTATCAAACATTTCAGGGCAAAACAAGCGTTGTGACCAATCACCGATCCTGCTTTTATATCCATGTATAATATAGACACAAATTTTACGTATGTTATTATTTATTTTTATTTGTCACATACACATTTATACATCTTATTTACTACATGTGAATAAAAATAGAATAAAAAATAACAAAAACAGTAGATGAACAAAACGTATAATAAAAAATGAGAAATATGAAAATAGGGACTAAAAGTAAAAAAATATATTATTATTATTATTATTATTATTATTATTATTATTATGGATAAAAGATCCATAAGATGGATAAAATACTAAATGTAATGTGTGTGTGTTTGTGTGTGCATGTCATATCATGAAAGCTCGAGTGAGAGAGAGATGGCAAGAGAAATAGAAAGAATTAGAGAGAGAGAGTGAATAAAAGAGAGATAAAATGTGTGAGATGGAGAGAGAGAGAGAGAGAAAGAGTGTGTGAGATGGAGAGAATATGAGATATATATATATATAGAGAGAGAGAGACTGTGTGAGATGGAGAGAGAGAGAGTTGGAGAG
>JACRUU010000005.1:2514514-2527014 GCA_030449085.1 Kryptopterus vitreolus | reverse complement strand
CTGTATTTGCAGCAATTATCTACAGCTTGTCGAGACAGCGGCGACGTTGGCGATGGCCTCCGTATGGCGTCCACGTGCTAATTCTAATTCCTCAAAGTGACATTAAACGCCTCCTTTCTACTGGTGTACAGCGTCTCTTTATCAAGCTGCTTATTAGTAATCCATAGCGGTACGGGACGCCGATCACGCCGGGTGTTAAGCGCCTCTCGGAAAGGTCAAGCGGGATCTCAGGAGCCAGCGATCCAATCTACCCGCGCCAATTTACTAAACTCACTCCTCATTAAGTGCTTTATCTCCTGAACGAGGTCCCAGGTGTGTCTTTGGTCATATCTAAGAGGATTTTCCTTTTATCAGTACCCCTTGTAGGCATTATGCATTACACCAGCGTTCACTGATTAATTAATCCATAGATAATACAAATACTCGGCTTTTTATTTATTTATTTATTTTTAAATCCTAATGAAACACTGAAGCTTGACTGTGATTTACATTTTGCAGCTCGTTTTGCTGCTGATTAAATAATCAAATCGATTATCAAATTTGCAACAAAAAAGACATTATGGGCTGTTTAATAACATTTTTGTCGTACATTTGGACGTAAGTTTGTTTCAACTCTCGGGGAAGAAAACGACCTGCCCAGTGCGGCCTCGCGATCCGGCAAAAAAAGTAGTTAAAACTACCACAAATATTCAAATCGTGGCGATTTTAAGGAAAACGAGCTCAACAAGTGCATTTCTGATTGTAGGGGCATTATTATTATTATTATTATTATTTTATTATTATTATTATTATTATTATTATTGTTATTATTATTATTTAATTATTATTATTATAATAAATAATTAATTATTAATTATTATTATTATTATTATTATTATTATTATTTATTGTTATAATTATAATTTTTTATTATTATTCTTATAATTATATTATAATAATAATTATTATTATAATTAGGATTATTATTATTATTATTATTGTTATTATTATTATTATTATTATTATTATTATTAGTTATTTTATTTTTTATATTATTTTTTTATTTTCATTTTTTTATTTTATTTTTTTATTTTTTTTATTTTTTTTTATTTCCATACATGTTTTTTCACAGTTTGGCAGCAGTGTGTCCCATGGTAGGAATCGTTACATACATTTGTTATCGGCGCTTATGGTTTGTCTTTCGTTCATGATTGAAGCGATAAACACTCAAAGTGTAAGATTAATAAACATTATGTTTCGATCTGAAGGCTGTGAAAATAAAATGTTATTTATATATAATTTAACAGTGATCTGAAGAATCCTAATGTGTCTATCTATCTATCTATCTATCTATCTATCTATCTATCTATCTATCTATCTATCTATCTATCTCTCTCTCTCTGTCTGTCTGTCTATCTATCTCTGTCTGTCTGTCTATCTATCTATCTATCTGTCTGTCTGTCTGTCCTGTCTGTCTATCTATCTATCTATCTGTCTGTCTGTCTGTCTGTCTGTCTATCTATCTATCTTCTATCTGTCTGTCTGTCTGTCTGTCTGTCTGTCTATCTATCTGTCTATCCATCCATCCATCCATCCATCCACCCACCCACCTATACATCTAACCATCCATCCATCCATCCAACCCACCTATCTATCCATCCATCCATCCATCCATCCAACCACCCACCCACTCACCAAACTAACCACCCAGCCATCTATCTATCTATCTATCTATCTATCTATCTATCTATCTATCTATCTATCTATCTATCTATCTATCTATCTATCTATCTATCTATCTATCTATCTATCTGTCCCTGTCTATCATTATGATATATATTTTTACATTGAGGTTTAGCTATTGTTAATATTGTTATATTATTTTGATATTAGAATTCCACTTAAACAAACGTCACCTGCCAAAAAGTGATTGAAACCATATATATATATATCTATATATATATATATATATATATATATATATATATATATATATATAATATATATATATATATATATATATATATATATATATATATATATATATACATGTATACACCTCACCATTCAAATTGTTGGTTCTTTCATGACCACCAGACATGACATTTAGGCCTTATTACCTGTTATAATAACCTCCACTCTTCTGGGAAAATGTTCCACTAGATTTTGAAAGTCAGGTAGATGAGGTGAGGAGGCCTGGGATTCAGTCAGTCTTCCAATGAGTACGGAAGTTGTTCATTAGGGTTGAGGTCAGAGCTCTATAGCAGGCCACTTAAACCGTTTCTTCATAGGGCTGGATTTTGTACACAGGGGAATTGTCACGCTGGAACAGATTTGGGTCTCATATTTAATGAGAATGGAAATTTTCACTCTTTTGGTTTGTCACATCCAGTGTAATTGTGTGCCTTTGGGAAAGAGCCACATATGACTGGAAAAATCAGTCCCAATTATTTTGTCCATTTACAGTAGTATATAGTAATTTAGGTTAGTGCAGTCAAAGTTAACGTATTATTAACGCCTTAACGCAATTCCACTTTACAGCGATCTGTGCATGAACGAATGAACGAAACCCGAACAACAAAATAAAGAAGAAATGAATAAATAAAGGTTCAGTGCATCCACTCCCGCTTCCTAAATTTCCCCCAATTACACCTACTATCTGCGCATTCACAACAGGTACGATCTCCTCACTATATTAGCGTATATTACCGTACGGAACCTTACGCAAGCGCATCGCATTCCCAAATCCGTATTACTGCAATAAAGCGCATTTTTACTGAACGCAATAAAGCGCTTCCGTATAACCTAAACACCGTATCACCAGTTTATATGGAAAAGCAACCGGAACACAATTCTTAAAGGAGCCACGTCCCATATTTTACACTTCAAACCACCGCTAAACAAATAACATTGTAATTAACAAGAAATTCATATTAAAATAATAATTTCCAGAATAATATAAATATGAAATAATTAACAATGTTATTAAAGGGAAAGATTTTGAGTGAAATGTATATATTTATAACATCTGTTACAGTTAGTTACAGTATTAGAAAATGAAAAGTGTTCATTTATGGTACATTAAAAATGTGAAATAATCGCAATGAAATATTTGAATCGTTTGACAGCGCTTATTTTTACATTTTTGATACTCAACATTATTGTGGTTATATTGGTTCTATTTATAGCCATCACAGTTCTTGAATATGTCTCTGTACAGTTAATGGTCTCCGTCACACGCGTCGTAAAATGACCGGATTAGTGCAGAAGAGTGTGTTAATGCGGGGAACGACCCGGAGTCACATTTCCACACACTTCCTATCCGATCCGCTTGTACATTTGTAGTAATTATCGGTAGTGATGTAAAGGTTGCTGAGTCCGCCGCGGCGTCGCCTGTACGGTCGCCGAGCCGTTTCATTCTTCACATGCGACATTGAAAACCGCAGCTGATCCAAGACGTCCTTATATGGGAATATTGACGTTTACACTAACGATGCTTTTTTCGAATGCTTTCGGCGCGATGCGTCGGATGTCCTGTCGGGGCTCGGGGAAAAATCCGAAACAAACGAATCATTAGAAGAGCCTTTATTTGTCACATATGCATTACAGCACAGTGTTCAGAGTGCAGGATCAGTCACGATATGGCGCCCCCTGGAGCACAGAGAGTTATGGGCTTTTATTGTCTGTTCAGCAATATAAAACAAAGGAAAACAACGGTTCCCCAGGACCACGGTGCTACAACAGACAACATAAATGAAGACGACATAGGACTTCTATCTATCTATCTATCTATCTATCTATCTATCTACCTACCTAGTTCGCCCCAGGCCAAAAAACGCATTACCCACAATCCCCTGTGGTTTTTCGGACCACAGTGCAATGTCCTTGCTGTCCCCATTCATCTGATCATGAGTCATTTGATCACGACCGACTCCATCTCACCTACGAGCTGATATGTCAAATGTGCATGTCGGGCGAACACGGGGCCGAACGGCGGAGCGTCACATTTCCCTATTCATTCTCTATGAGGCCGGAATGTCGCGGATTTCCCAAAATTCCGAACGGGTGTGGGATTCGGGAGGTATATGATCGTGATCCACTCCGGACCCCTCTACGAGTGGATTTGCCATATGTTCATGTCGGACGCTCACAGGTCGAACTGTGAGGCACGAAATTTCAACCCCATTCATTTTCAATGGGAAAAAATTCCGGCTTTTTGGCCCGGGGTTCGGAATTCGCAAGGGGGGGGGGGAATTTAAAGCAAAGTGCAAATGTGCAGGAGGAAAAAAATATAAAAGAACCCAAGAGTGGCAGGGGATTGAACCCCCCAACCTTCTGATCAGAAGTCCAATGCCATAAACACTAAGCTCCACCCTCTCTCTACCAACCCCCCGCCCCCCCCCCGCCCCCCGCCCCCCCCGCCCCCCCCCCATAGTTGGCTTATTAAGAAAGATACGTAGATTAATAACGTTATTTACAGATCTCCACCTCATGCAGTCCAACATCAATTAGAACAACCTCCGGATGTTCGTTCCTGTGATAGAATGTAGTAAATAACTTGCGTGACTCACCAAGGCTGTATGCTCGGCCCGCTTTCAGCTTCAATTATACTGTGTATAATAATCCTATTATGAGTCGTACGGCGTTAGCAATGGTTTCACCTGTATTGTGGAACTTTTCTGAAAAAGGGCTGATAGTAAACGAGAGACTGAAATAGAGAGAGAGAGAGAGAGAGAGAGAGAGAGAGAGAAAGACAGACAGATAGGTGAGGAAGCAAAAGAGGAGAAAGACAGGCGGATACAGCGGAATAGGCACTGTAATAGGTCCCCGTCTCTTGCGGTTTTAAATGGGGAATTTGGCCTTCATGCGTCTCCGAGCCGCTGTTCAGGAAAGCCGGATTTGGCCCCGCCGCGATGCCCATTATCCTGCTCCCCGGCACTAATCCGCCACACTGCTACTTTAATAGGATGGAGCGATGATCTGGGATACAGCGGCTGCAGCCGGATGCTGGGGGGGATCAGGGGTCCTGAACCACACACATACACACACACACACACACATACACACACACATACATACACACACCCCAGTGGTGTGATCAGACTTACAGGATACACACTTCAGCAGTGCTACAAACACACCACACTCAGCAGGGCCACAACCACGCAACACAGCGGAGGTTGAATTCGATTACGAAGCTTGTCTGACATCATTATCGAGTGACATTTATTACGCTATGCTCTATTATGCTGTACGTTTCTCTTTTTTTCCCCCACTCTTTTTATATTTATTCTCAATGTCCTTTCTTCTTCTAATCATTCGCGAAAGGGAACGAACGATTTTCTTCTTCGTTGCTATACGTTTTTTATTAAGTATTTACGCTTTAATAAACAATTTTTTTTTATTCATTTTAGGGACATTTTGAATTCCAGTTTACCTGGATGTATAATTATTACATTTTTGAACATCTCAAAGCACAAATCAAAGCACCAATACAGCTGCGGGGCCCTCGAGCAAGGCCCTTAACTATCGACTCAACCGTTTTTAAGGCATTATAGATACATGTGCTAAATTCCATACATTTACATGCAAACTCCACAGACAGGGCGGGAATTGAACCCCCAACCTTGGAAGTGTGTAGCGAATATTCATTCATTCATTCATTCATCTTCTACCACCATTCTACCCCGCTTTATAAATCCGATCTTCCCTCGGGTCACGGGGAGTCTGTGTCTATCTCAGGAGTCTATGGGCATTAAGGGAGGATACATCCTGGATGGAATACCAACCCATCACAGGACACACACACGCTAACACACACACATTCATACACTAGGGACAATTTTCCAAGGTACCAATCAACCTACCGTGCATGTTTTTGGACGGGGGAGGAAACCGGAGAACCCGGAGAAAAACCCCCTGAGACACGGGGAGAACATGCACAAACTCCACACACACACATGGCCGAGACGGGAATCGAACTCGGACCCTGGAAGTGTGAAGCGAACGTGCTAACCACTAAACATTGCCCTGTGTAGCGTGTATATATCTATATATATATATATATATATATATATATATATATATATATATATATATATATATATATATACATATATTATATGTATTAGTATTACTATATGTATTATTCCCCCCCAAAAAAGCAGTACATTTAATATATATATTAGAAAAACATCTATAGATAATGATGGACTGTGATTTCCATTCCTGTAATACGTGGCATACCGTGAGTCTTATACCTATGAGGGTTGTGTGTGTGTGTGTGTGTGTGTGTGTGGTGTGTGTGTGTGTGTGTGTGTGTGTGTGTGTGTGTGTGTGTAAGAATGAGGCGCATCATTTGCTGCCATTTCAATTTTTAAACGTTTCCTTCCAATCCACCAACAGGGACACATAATGATGATGACCTGAATAAAAATAAATAAATAAATACAAAACTTCTCGTCGACACACACCGAGAGGGCGCCATCCCACCCGGACGAAGCCAGCAACGAGGCGCCATTATTTCTCTACGTGTGTGAGGAGAGAAATGGGCGTCGTCTCCCAGTCCTGGAATATTAACGTGTCGCATTAATAAAAGATCCGGCCCCACTTTCCCGTCCTCGCTGCATTATCTAAACGATCCGACTCCCGCTATGCAGCGCGGCGTTCCACCTTACACCGGCTGTCAAACAAAGACGACACTTTCTGCTGAGTTTACACACATTCCATAGTGCTGAGGGGAAATTAGGCGTCAATCACGAGAGTACTTTATAGGCTGATCTACAGCTTAATCTGTGTGTGTGTGTGTGTGTGTGTGTGTGTCAGGGTAGGGCTTAATGACACAGCAAGTCTTGTTTGACAGCATTAAATAACTGAGATGGCGTCAAAAAAACGCTAAAAGACAAAAAAAAAAAAAAAAAAAGATGCAAATACAATCTTTAATCATTCATCGCTGGGGTAGATTTCCCATAAATTGAAGAGCTGACGAGCTGCTCTGGAATCCGGCTCTGTAATAATGCAGCAGGCAACAGTAACCTCAACTACATGTCTGAGCAAAATATCTTAAAAAGTCATTGGTCATTGGATATGGTGATATATATATATATATATATATATATATATATATATATATATATATATATATATATATATATTATATAGATCGATTGATTAATGTGATTAATCGTACGTTGTCAATGTAACATAAACGAATACTTTTCATCTTTCTAATAATGTAACTAACTGTAACAGATGTTATAATTATATACATTTCTCTCTAAAAATCTCTCCCTTTAATACAATTATTGATTATTTCAATATTTATTTTACTCTGGAAATTATTCTTTTAAATATGAATTTCTTGTTAATTACAATGTTATTTTGTTTAGTGTTGGTTTGAAGTGTAAAATATGGGACGTTGGCTCCTTTAAGAATTGTGTTCCGGTTGCTTTTTTTTTCCATATAAACTGGTGATACGGTGTTTAGGTTATACGGAAGCGCTTTGATGCACTGAACGTTTATTTTCTCTTTGTTGGTCGGGTTTCGTTCATTCACATAGTAATGCACACTGCGTTAATCACGCGCTAATATATATATATATATATATATATATATATATATATATATATATATATATATATATATATATATATATATATATATATATATATAGGATTTTTTTTTTCCTTATTATTATCAGGTAGCAAAAAAAGATTTTTTTTTCTCTGAACAAAAGTATATAATGAAAAGAGAAAAGGAAAGGCATGAATAAGTGAAGTCTGATTGCTGTGGAGTGAGATGATTAATTCAGGTCTCCCTAAGAGCTTTGTCGGCATTTCAGTCGTGTTGTACAGACCCTCATGGACAAGGCTGGTGCTTCGGAGCCGATCTCTCGCCGTACCTTCTGTAATATTAACGCAGCCAACTGGACGCTGTCTTTGGTTTGTGTGCCTATTTCTGCACCCCGGCCTCGGCACGATAGCACCTACACAAGTCTGTTTCAGTGCTTCGTGCTTCGCCCGCCCGAACAGATTGCAATGAAATAAGGGAAAGAAATTCTGCATATATTCCAAATTCCAGATATGGAAGATTTAGGCAATAAATGGGATGCCTGATTTTTTCAGTCATATGTGGATCTTCTGCATTCACAGACCCAAAAATCCAGATGTTGAAGATCTTCTGCTTCTAATGAACTGGACTGCAGCGAATCG
Source organism: Kryptopterus vitreolus (assembly GCA_030449085.1). Lineage (NCBI taxonomy): Eukaryota > Metazoa > Chordata > Actinopteri > Siluriformes > Siluridae > Kryptopterus > Kryptopterus vitreolus. The sequence continues at coordinate 2,518,825 of JACRUU010000005.1, read as the reverse complement.
CTTATAACTATAGCACGATTTTACTTACTTTATTGATTTTCATGTTCACGGACACAAATTTCCCTATTTTCCCCGTTTCTCCATGTTGTTTTCACCAATCAGAGAACCCAAAGCTTGTAGTACTATTAAAAAGGATTCATGCACCAGATATTTTAACTTTGTGATTTAGGATTACTTAGGTTTTAATACTTTATCCTCTCAACTCGGTCCTTGGCTCATTAATAGCGTGTATGTGCGCAGGTCACGGAGCAGCAACGTCTCCGAGTTCGCCGGCGCTGGGGAGGTGTAGCAACCACGATCTCACGCCGAGCGAGGCCCCAAACAGAGCAAAGAACCGGGAAGTCGCTTCTAATCAACCCTCTTGAGCAGATACGGGCACGCACATGCACGACTGTTGCATCCCTAGAAAGCCGTCTCAGCGGCAACCGTGAAGTGTGCATAAACACCGCTATGTGGGTTCGTGTCAGCTAGAGTGAGAGAAAGAAAACAAAACAACAAGAAGGAAAACAGAAAACGGTGTAATAAAACCATATAGCACAACTAGCCTGCAAAACGGTATATAAAACTGACTTACAAACGGATTAGCATCATTAACCTACACTTAGCTTACAAATCTGTTTAGCGCGGCTAGCGTACAAAGCTGTGTATCATAACCAAACGTACAAACAGGTGTATAAACAAAATAAAACGGTGTAGCACAGTGTTATAGGATGGTTATACTACACAGATGTGCTAGTTGTGAGTTGTGTAACACAGTTTTGTTGCACAGAACTTTGCGCAACTGGCACAAATGCTAGTTGCGCTAGCCTTTGGATGTATGTAACATAACTAGCCTACAGAAAAACAAAACAAAAAAATAACTGCGTAGCATGACTAGCATACAAGTCTGTGTAGCATAACTAGCCTACAGATTTGTGTGAGAATACTGTATACTAGCCTTCAAGATGGGGTTACAAAACAGTTGTAGCATAATTAGCCTTCCATTATGTGTAAAAAAAAAAAAAAAAAAAAAAAAAGAAAAAAAGAAAACTTGCCTACATATCTGTGTAATAAAGCTAGCTTACAAGACTGTGTGAGATGGTGTGTGTAGAGTAACACAAATTCATCACTGCTAGCCACAACAAAAGCGTGTAACACAACTACAATGATGTGTAACAAACACGTATTTATTAATAAACGTATTTATTTGATATTGATATTTGTTTGCTTGGTGAAACAAACATGCATATCTTTCCTTATTGTGAAAAGGGACAGAATTAATGAAATGATGGACCTTTATCGACATTTTGCACCCAATTATTTGTGTAGGGGAAAAAAAACGGAACAAAAATCATAGTGACAAATAGAACTGATAGGAAATGTATTAGTGTGGAAGCGTGGAGGACAATGGATACGTGTGTGTAACAATACAGCTATCAGTACATACACAAGGTCTAGTCACAAGTGGAGAAGACCATACGATGGGGCCGGGGGGGGGGCAAGAAAATATGGAGGATGAGAGGGGGTTTCAATGGAAATTGGAAAGATGGACGGGTGGGGACAAAAAGAAGACAGGAAAATAAAGTTTGGCTTTGCTTTCCATATTAAAGGCTGTAGAACGAGAGAAGACAAAGTGCAGAGACAGAAGCTGGAAGATCGGACGCCAGTGATGTCTCTGTGAGTAACCATGCTGACGGTTAGACCTGGCGAGCTTTACATCACAAGCTTGGAATTCTGCATGTCAAATATTTCTGGAAGCTTAGAAGCGTAGGAGCTAGTGGCCAAACGCTGGGTTTCTTCACAGAGAGGACCTGCCATGGCTGTTTCGTCTTGTTCCTTGGATGAAAGAGTTTTGTAGCGAGTCCCTGGTCAGGGATTGCTGGAAGGCGACTGGAGGGGAATTTGGGTAAATCCGATCCGGTATCGGGGACTCTCAGAGGTTGCTCCAGCACTGTGTTAACTTCTGGCCTAGGTATCCAGCCCAGGGTATCGGGAAGTGGAAGCTCAGGAGATATAGAATAGAACAGTCTTTATTTGTCACATATACATTCTAGCACTGTAAAAGTCTTTCTCTGCATAGGTTGGTGATACCACCCTTATATGATCAATCCCCATTCTGTTCAGAATGTCGTGGGTTCATACCCCAGCACCACCAAGCTGCCACTGATGGACCCTTGAAGACTACAGTGATAACATTTATTCTTCATATATCCTAGCTCGGGGGGCACGGTGGCTTAGTGGTTAGCACGTTCGCCTCACACCTCCAGGGTTCAGGTTCGATTCCCGTCTCGGTCATGTGTGTGTGGAGTTTGCATGTTCTCCCTGTGCCTCAGGGGGTTTTGCTCCGGGTTCTCCGGTTTCCTCCCCCCGGTCCAAAAACATAAATGGTAGGTTGATTGGTATCCTTGGAAAATTGTCCCTTAAGAAGTGCTGTGTGTACTGAAAATGTGTGTGTGAATGTGTGGGAACAACAGAAGTAAAAAGCAAGAGAAAAAAAAAACGAGCCGAGCAAGGGTCAACTGAAGAGAAAGCGTGTGCCTGTGTGAAAAGTGTGGATGTGTTGGCATGTGTGTGCATTTGGATGTGTCCATGTATGAATGTGAGTGTGAATGTGAGTGTGTGTGTGTGTGTGTCCTGCGATGGGTTGGCATTCCATCCAGGGTGTATCCTGCCTTAATGCCCATAGACGCCTGAGATAGGCACAGGCTCCCCGTGACCCGAGGGAAGACCGGATATAGCGGTAGAAGATGAATGAATGAATATCCTAGCTTGTTTCGGAAGCTGGACTCAGAGAGCAGGGTCAGCCATCATTATACGGCGCCCCCTGGAACACAGAGGGTTAAGGTCCTTGCTCAAGGCGAGCACAAGGGGAAATGTGGGCTCGAACCCTCAACCTTCCGATCACTAGCCCAGCGCCTTAACCCCCTCCTATATCTCTCTGCATAAGGACACCTTGCAAATGCCATAAACTTTCTCCTGGTTGAAGGTGGCTCTGGATACATTACATCCATCCACCATGGGGGCACCAGGAAAACAGGCACACTGGATGGATCCAGTGAGGCCGAATGGAGAGATGATGCGGGATTGTCTCGAGAGTGAGATCAATATTCAATATAGGATAGAAAATAATAAGAAGGCATCAAAGGAAGGATGCTTAGGCCTCGTTTAGAGAGGGGGGGATAAAAAGCAAACCTGGAGGAGATATCAAATCTGTGATGTTTAAATATGAGAACCAAGACGAGCCAGGCACAGGCACGCCCTCGCCAAGGATTCGCTATTTATGATTGATTGAAGCGGAAAGATCTTGAAGTTTCTCCCCCCGCCATGGCCATGTGTTTAAGCGATCAAAGCCATTTCTTCCTTCTCCTCCTGTTTTCGCCCACATCCCTCTGTCCTCGCTCCCAAGATAAGCAGCCGTCATTCATGCCTGCTACTAGTCAAAAAAAAAAAAAAGCGGACAAAAACTTTTTTACAAAGGTTTTAGAGTCCCGGTCTTCCTGTGGCGCTCGTGTGTGTGTGTGTGTGTGTGTGTGTGTGTGTGTGTGTGTGTGGTGTGTGTGTGTGTGTGATTTCATAAAAGCAAGAGTTGCAGATTACTGTGCATCTCACTGTGCTGCCTGACAGACTGTGACTCTTCCACCACGGCGCTTTGGGTAATCCTAGCCACACTTGTAAGCCCCAACTTTTTCCAAAGAGAGAAAGAGATAGAGAGAGAGAGAGAGAGAGAGAGAGAGCGAGAGAAAAAAAAAAGATGTGTGATCTGGATAAAAAAACAAAAAAAAGGAGTGTGGATACAGGCGGTGTTAACACATTTGTCCCTCCCAAAGCCTTGATCCCTGCTGAGCTCTGAGCCTATGCGTACCATTGGTCTCGTCGTTTTCAAGTCTCTGGTCTGTACCTGTTTTGTTTTGTCTGGCTTTCCTGTGGTTATATTGAGGAGACGGACAAGCTTCTAAACGGTTCCTCTTAAATAGCAGGAAATGTGGGTTGAGTCCTTTGGGGGGGGGGGGGGGGGGGGGGGGGGGGGAGGGAGGAGGGGGGGGGGCTCGCTTTCAAATGCGATGGAAAGGCTTTCAGCTGTCAGTCAGTGTGAAGGCAACACGTCTGCCAGGAAGAGATCCTCCCTCTCTCTCTCTCTCTCTGTCTGTCTGTCTCTCTCTGGTCGCACTCTCTCTAGCGCATTCACGTCTCACTTCCGGCGATAGTCAGCATACCCCAGACTCTTCGTCCCCTGCCCAGACGGCAGCCAGGCGTTTCTAATCGTAGTGGGCACCTTCAATTCTTTTATGGCTTCAATTATCCTCAATCCAAAAGGTTTTCCAAGTGTCACCC
>JACRUU010000005.1:2499514-2512014 GCA_030449085.1 Kryptopterus vitreolus | reverse complement strand
TCTCCGGGTTCTCCGGTTTCCTTTCCTTTCCCCGGTCCAAAAACATGCACGGTAGGTTGATTGGCACCTTGGAAAATTGTCCCTAGTGTATGAATGTGTGTGTGTGTGTGTGTGTGTGTGTGCCCTGGCGATGGGTTGGCATTCCATCCAGGGTGTATCCTTCCTTAATGCCCATAGACGCCTGAGATAGACACAGACTCCCCGTGACCTGAGTGAAGACCAGATCGGATAAAGCGGTAGAAGATGAATGAATGAATGAATATATGAATATATATATATATATATATATATAATATATATATATATATATATATATATATATATATATATAATAATATTTGCGGCATTTGTCAGACTCCCTTATTCAGAGCGACTCACAAGGGTCAAGGAACTTGCTCAAGGGCCCACTAGTGGCAGCTTGGTGGTGGTGGGGTTTGAATCCGTGATCCAGAGTGCAACACCTTAACCAGTGGGCTACACCACCTCCCTATATACAAACATATACAAATATATGCATATATACACTTTGGCTGAAGTTTGCAAACCAGAACCATTTCCATATGGCTGATGAAACCGGGTCCTCTCTTGGAAACGAGCTTCTCGGATTCCGCCATGTTGTATTTTCCAAACCACCAATTGTAATCGCATTTCCAACATCGGCATAAACCATAAACTCGATTTAATCCATAATGCCGATTACTGTCCCAGCTCTACCTACATGTCCGTAGTGCATGTCTGTACAGCCCGGATATTAACTGTACAGAAAGTAACACACAGATCAGATTGAAATGGAGTGTGATGTTGTGTACACGACGCTAGACAACTACTGTGCTAAACTATGACCTGTGATCTGAAGTTGTTCCAACCAATCAGGGAGTCAATTGTTCCATCAATGTAGCACTATTAAAAACACATTGTTTAATTAGTCTATATTAGCATAGCCTAAGAGCCTCTTTTTTGTTTTGTTCCATCAAACTATTTCAGAAAAATAAATAAATAAATAAATAAATAAATAGTGCTTAAATTGTTTTGCCGCAACCGGATTCTGTCTGGCTTGGACGACCCAACTTGGCTCCCTCCTTCACACGTCGCTGCTAGCCAATCACAGCGGAGGTTTGGCAGTCATTTTGGATCCTTTTCCATAACCGCCTTGCTTCACACTCGGTGAACTGTTTTTCCCATGCTCCAAAATCTTCAGGAGACCTGTTCAGATGAACGAAAAGAGCGTAGAGAAGGTTTGGAAAGCAGCAGACGGTGTTGCTGAAGAAGAAGAAGAAGAATTGATTTCTACTAGAAATGCCATTATAGCCATCTGATAAGTATGACATCATTTTACTGTATGTTTATGCGTGTCATCGAGTCCTAAAGTTGCCGAATGACTTTTTTTCGACGGTATCAGATACGACATGTCGCCATTAGTAAGTAAAAAAAGCCCAGTAGCGCCTCACGGGGATTATTATCGTTTCCCATTGGCAGGTTAAATATATAATAGTATATATTACTAATATATTTATATTTAAAATATATTAAAATATATTAGTATATATTACTAATATATTTATATTTAAAATATATTAAAATATATTAGTATATATTACTAATATATTTATATTTAAAATATATTAAAATATATTAGTATATATTACTAATATATTTATATTTAAAATATATTAAAATATATTAGTATATATTACTAATATATTTATATTTAAAATATATTAAAATATATTAGTATATATTACTAATATATTTATATTTAAAATCAGAAGCCGGTTGGAATGTATCCTATCGAAAGAATTAGTATATTCGTATATATTAGTATATGTTCTAATATATTTATATATAAAATGTATTAAAATATATTAGTATATATTAACTAATATTTATATTTAAAATATTTAAAAATATATTAAAATATATTAGTATATATTACTACTAATATATTTATATATAAAAAATGTATTAAAATATATTTTGTATATATTACTAATATATTTATAGTTATAATATATTAAATATATTTACCTATGTCTTACAGGTTAAATAATTCCTAAGGGTTTAAGGGTCTTGCTCAAGGGCCCACTAGTCTCAGCTTGTTGGTGGTGGGATTTGAACCTGCGATCTTCTGGCCCAATGCCTTAACCACTACTCTAACACTTCCCATTTGGGTCATTGAGTCCTTAAGGCCTTTAACCTACAGTGCTCCAGGGGGCGCTGTATTGTGGATGCTCTCTGATCCCAGGTTCCGAACAACCACTAAACCACGTTGGGTTCGATTCAAATATCGTATATTTAAAGAAGAAAATCCAGTTTGTGTGTGAAATGAAATTCTCACGCTTCCTACACAGCTTCCACCGCCATAACGACTGAGCGCGCTCGATCCTTCACTGTCGCCGGGCGGAAAAAGTCCTTGTTCCTGTCACAAACATCAAGCTTTTTTCAAGCGAACTAAAAGGAGGAAAATTGAGACTCGCGAGAAGGAGAAGCCGGTTGGAATGTATCCTATCGAAAGAATTAGCGTCTGACAAAGGCAAAATGGCCGATGCTGGATATCAGGGGTGTCACGTTGCACTTAAGGGTCATCTTTCAGACGAAATAGCACCTCGGACTCCCTCCCTCTGCTGTCACGGTTTTGATAAAATGATGACTTTTAATTATTCCTGCTTGTCTTTGATCGATTGCACTCCAATCAGGAAAGGGACAAACAGACTATATCAGTGAATTATATCTGTCTTGACTTTCCTGCAGGTTCTTTTTTTTTTTTTTTTTTTGCTTTCCTTATTTTTTTTACACTGCAATTTATTGGCTGTTATTTATTGTCCGTGTCAGGGATTTGCTGGATCTTGGCTCTGTTTTGACCAGAAGCGAGGGAGAATATGTAAATCAGGCGCCGGTGTAGAAATATGACATGTTGATGACCAGACCAGACTTTGGGGCTACGATTGAAAAGTTTGAAACAATCACTGGAAAAAGTCGAAATCATCAATTATTACAATTGTACCATTTAATTAAATTAATTAATTAAATTAAATTAATTAAATTACTACAAGTTTTGACGTTTTTACTTGGTATTTTTTGGCTTTTTTTTTTTTTTTGCTTGTTTGGCATTAAAACATTTTTAACTTTGTTTTTACTTTGTTTTATATTTTTGTTTTTTTCCACACCACAATGAACACCAGACTTTAGCCGGGCTTTTTTCTGAATGAATTTAAAAACAGGGGCACGGTGGCGTAGTGGTTAGCACGTTCGCCTCACACCACCAGGGTCCGGGTTCGATTCCCGTCTCGGCCATGTGTGTGTGGAGTTTGTGCATGTTCTCCCCGTGTCTCAAGGGGTTTTTCTCCGGGTTCTCCGGTTTCCTCCCGGTCCAAAAACATGCACGGTAGGTTGATTGGCACCTTAGAAAATTGTCCCTAGTGTATGAATGTGTGTGTGAATGTGTGTGTGTGTGTGCCCTGTGATGGGTTGGCATTCCATCCAGGGTGTATCCTGCCTTAATGCCCATAGACGCCTGAGATAGACACAGACTCCCCGTGACCCGAGGGAAGATCGGATAAAGCGCAGGAGAATGAATGAATGAATGAATTTAAAAACAGGGGCACGGTGGTTTAGTGGTTAGCACGTTCGCCTCACACCACCAGGGTCCGGGTTCGATTCCCGTCTCGGCCATGTGTGTGTGGAGTTTGCATGTTCTCCCCGTGCCTCAGGGGGTTTTTCTCCGGGTTCTCCGGTTTCCCTCCTTTCCCCATCCCCCGGTCCAAAAACATGGTAGGTTGATTGGCCAGATGGCGCATGGAAAGACCCGCTATACCTAGCATGCGGTAGCTAGTATTCTTTTTCCAAAAAGTATTTCTTTTACTTTGATTCTCATTTATGGCAGAAAAAAATTCATATATCATATAAATTATTGTTTTATTATTTTACTATTTTAACTTTAAAGCTAGACATGGGACATTTCCTGAAGAAAGAGTGAGTGATGCGAGCCTTAGAGCCTGGTCCGTTTAATATTTATCGGTGACCCCCTCCTGAAAAAACGCCCAAAATGGACCAGTCACACACATGGACTCCCGTCGATGTGCCGAGCGTTTAGACATCACATGACCCTGTCTCCGAGTTTCACAATTTTGAAGATTTTTCACGTTTGCCGCCCTGTGACGCCATGCGGCAGCCATATGTTTGCGACCTGCTCCATCTCACCTACGAGTGGATATGTCAAATGTGTATCTCAGGCGAACACGAGCCGAACAGCGGAACGTCAAATTTCCCCATTCATTCTATATGGAGCCGGAATGTCGTGGATTTCCTGGAATTCCGAACGTGTCTGGGATTCCGGAGGTGTATGATCACAATCCACTCCGGACCCCCTACGAGTGGATTTGCCATATGTGCATGTCGGACGCTCACAGGCCCGAACTGTGAGGCACGAAATTTCAACCCCATTCATTTTCTATGGGAAAAAATTCCCGCTTTTTGGCCCCGGGTTCGGAATTCCACAGGGCGATTCCTTCTAAAAGTAACAGCACCCCTCACACCATCGGGACGCACGATATGAGGTATGATTCGTGAGGGTCGGACAAAAACTACGGGACGAGTTATTTGACCGAATCTAAAGAGAGATTATAATAGTGATGCTTTTGCACACGTCACTAATGAATCTTTTTTTTCTCACTTCTATTCATTCATTCATTCATCTTCTAGCGCTTTATCCGATCTTTCCTCGGGTCACGGGGGGTCTGTGCGTCTATGGGCATTAAGGTAGGATACACCCTGGATGGAATGCCAACCCATCGCAGGACACACACACTCACATTTACACACACATTCACACAATAGGGACAATTTTCCAAGGTGCCAATCAACCTACCGTGCATGTTTTTGGACCGGGGGAGGAAACCGGAGAACCCGGAGAAAAACCCCCTGAGACACGGGGAGAACATGCACAAACTCCACACACACATGGCCGAGATGAGAATCGAACCCGGAACTTGGCGGTGTGAGGCGAACGTGCTAACCACTAAGCCACCGTGCCCCCCACTTCTATACATGATAAACAATAATATATGATATAACCAGCGACAAAAACAAACAAACAAACAAACAAACAAACCACGCCGGGTTTCATCCGCTGTGATTTTTCCGCTGAAGTGATGTCTGGATCTGATGTAATGTTCATGTTGAATTGAGTGAAGTGTCATCTTCATGTTCTTGCTCTGCACTTTCACTACCTTCAGCCTTTCCGAGTCGTGCCCAGGCAAGTCATAGGAATCATCAGAACCAAATCACAATCCTATATTCGATATGGCCTTCCTCCATTCTTAATGAAGAGGATGGATTTCTGTATGATGGGATATAGATTCCCATCCGTGGTGTCACATGGAAAACCGTGGCTACCTTTGTTTCCCGATTTCTCCTTTTTTTTTTATTCGTTCCTGCCACCATTTGAGTGTTAAAAAAAACAATTAAAATCTATTTTATTTTTGGCACAGATTACAACTTCATATTCTTATTACTGTTATTAATTATTATTAGTAGTAGTAGCATTCAATATGCAATTGCTCTTTCTGGCTTTATTAATGATTTGTACATGTTTATCGTATATATATATATATATAGGGGGCACGGTGGTTTAGGGTTTAGTGGTTAGCACGTTCGCCTCACACCGCCAAGGTCCGGGTTCGATTCCCGTCTCGGCCATGTGTGTGTGAAGGTGGTTTTTCTCCGGGTTCTCCAGTTTCCTCCCGGTCCAAAAACATGCACGGTAGGTTGATTGACACCTTGGAAATTTGTCCCTAGTGTATGAATGTGTGCGTGTGTGTGTGTGTCCTGCAATAGGTTGGCATTCCATCCAGGGTGTATCCTGCCTTAATGCCCATAGACTCCCTGTGACCCGAGGGAAGATCGGATAAAGCGGTAGACGATGAATGAATGAATGAATGAATGAATATATCGTATATATAGAGCATTGTTCTATATTAGTGTTGTTAACGCCTGATTAACGCAGTGTGCGTTACTATGTGAGTGATCTGCTCCTTCACTCTGCGTCGTGTCGGCGAATGAACGAAATCCGAACAACAAAAAAAGAAGAAAGGAATAAATAAACGTTCAGTGCATCCACTCACACTTCCTAAATTTCCCCCAATTACACCTACTATCTGCGCATTCACAACAGGTACGATCTCCTCACTATATTAGCGTATATTAGCGTATGGAACCTTACGCAAGCGCATCGCATTCCCAAATCCGTATTACTGCAATAAAGCGCATTTTTACTGAACGCAATAAAGCGCTTCCGTATAACCTAAACACCGTATCACCAGTTTATATGGAAAAGCAACCGGAACACAATTCTTAAAGGAGCCACGTCCCATATTTTACACTTCAAACCAACACTAAACAAATAGCATTGTAAATAACTACAGATTCATATTAAAATAATAATTTCCAGAGTAAAATAAATATGAAATAATCAATAAATTTTATTAAATGGAGAGATTTTGAGAGAAATGTATATAATTATAACATCTGTTACTGTTACAGTATTGGAAACATGAAAAGTATTCATTTATGCTACACTGAAAACGTGCGATTTATCACGGTGTTGTATATATATTATATATATATATATATAATATATATTTTTTTTTTAAATATATATATATATATATTCGTGGTCATATAAAAGATCGGGACCTGGATCAGTCCATGTCCTCGACTTTTACTCCTTTGTTCATAAAACGATAAACACTGACCATCACAACACATCACAACACTTTTCTTGATCCTTGGTAATAATCCGCTTCCTCTTAATATTCCTGTCAAATGGAAAGTCTTGAAAGTTTGACTCAGTATGAAATACGTACTTTAAGGAAGCATTCAGGAATATTTTTTATCTTTTGCATACTTTGACATTTAGACCGGTGTGACACGCACAGCAGAATCCATACTGCCCCCCCCCAACCCCCACACACACACACACACACTCTTGTTCTATTGTGATCGAGGTGATGGATGCGTCAGTCGAGACGCTACACAATGGAAGTTTCCGTCACATCGCCGACGAAGTGCACAAGGCAGATAAGCTATTTACAGAGACGTCGCGTTTTCCTATACGGAGTTCAGATAAACGTTTTTAACACCAGTACTTTTTATATTTTAGATTTACTTTTAATAACCAGGAAATGTCCTTTTTCCAAATGTTTTATGTATATATTCCTCATATGTACCTGATATGTACTCATATGTAACTCATATGTACCCATATGTACTCATATGTAACTCATATCTACTCATATGTACTCATATGTACTCATATGTACCTCATATGTACTCATATGTAACTCATATCTACTCATATGTACTCATATGTAACTCATATGCACTCATATGTACCTCATATGTAACTCATATCTACTCATATGTACTCATATGTAACTCATATGTACCCATATGTACTCATATGTAACTCATATCTACTCATATGTACTCATATGCACCTCATATGAACTCATAAGTACCTCATATGTACCTCATATGTACTCATATGCACTCATATGTACCTCATATATACTCATATCTACTCATATGTATTCATATGTACTCATATGTACCTCATATGTACTCATATGTACTCATATGTACTCATATGCACTATATGTACCTCATATATACTCATATCTACTCATATGTATTCATATGTACTCATATGTACCTCATATGTACTCATATGTACCTCATATGTACTCTTATGTAACTCATATGTACCTCATATGTACTCATATGTACTCATATGTACTCATATGTACTCATATGTAACTCATATGTACTCATATGTACCTCATATGTACTCATATGTACCTCATATGTACCTCATATGTACTCATATGTAACTCATATGTACCTCATATGTACTCATATGTACTCATATGTACTCATATGTACTCATATGTAACTCATATGTACCTCATATGTACTCATATGTACTCATATGTACTCATATGTACTCATATGTACCTCATATGTACTCATATGTACACTCATATGTACCTCATATATACTCATATCTACTCATATGTATTCATATGTAACTCATATGTACCTCATATGTACTCATATGTACTCATATGTACTCATATGTACTCATATGTACTCATATGTACCTCATATGTACTTATATGTACTCATATGTACCTCATATGTACTCATATGTACTCATATGTACTCATATGTAATATGTACTCATATGTACCTCATATGTACTTATATGCATATGTACTCATATGTACTCATATGTACTCATATGTACTCATATGTACTCATATGCACCTAACTCATAAGTACCTCATATGTACCTCATATGTACTCATATGCACTATATGTACTCATATGTACTCATATATAACTCATATGTACCTCATATGTACTCATATGTAACTCATATGTACTCATATGTAACTCATATGTACTCATATGTACTCATATGTAACTCATATCTACTCATATGTACTCATATGCACCTCATATGAACTCATATGTACCTCATATCAACTCATATGTGCTCATATGCACTCATATGTACCTCCTATCTACTCATATGTACTCATATGTACCTCATGACTTCATGTGTCATGTGATCCGAATACACCCACTTTCATGTTCTTCAATCGCTTCCTGGGGTAAAACAGAAACGCGTGTTGGGCTTTAAAATAAGGTGATAAACAGATAAAGTGGTAAGAAAAGTGTGTGTGTGTGTGTGTGTGTGTGTGTGTGTGTGTCATGGTGACGGAATGTTGACAGTCCTAAACCTTTTTTGCGATAAGACAGGCATGAGTATTCATTCATCTCCACTCGTCCCCTCTTGGGCCCGAGCTCAGGTGCCTGTCTGAAACCGGTACTTCATGCCGGGAGTCGCAGTGCGGTTGTTGGTGTGTGTGTGTGTGTGTGTGTGTGTGTGTGTGTGTGTGTGTGTGTGTGTGTGTGCGCGCACTGTTTGTTTCAGACAGCTACTTTGTGACACACTTCTCACACGACTTTTTACGCAGCGAGCGCCGACTGCTCAAACGCTGTCACACTCGATGGTGTGATTCAGCCAAAGAGGCATGAATTGAAATGATCAGCGTGACAGGACTGTGTGCTTTAAAAGGGGGAATAAAAAACACACCGAGTGTGAAGATTTTGCAGGGATATTTTTTTGTTTTGTTTTGTTTTGTTTCAAGATTTATCAAAAACTCCTGAAAAGAAGAAAAGAAAGCTTTATATTAGCGTTATTAACTCATATTCACTAACGCAGTGATAAACGCAGCGTGCATTACTATGTGAGGGATCTGCTCCTTCACGAAACCATTCATTCATTCATCTTCTACCGCTTTACCCTCGGGTCACGGGGAGTCTGTGTCTATCTCAGGCATCTATGGGCATTAAAACAGGATACACAATGGATAGAATGCCAACCCATCACAGGACACACACACACACACACACATATTCATACACTAGGGACAATTTTCCAAGGGGCCAAACAACCAACCGTGCATGTTTTTGGACCGGGGAGGAAACCGGAGAACCCGGAGAAAAACCCCCTGAGGCACGGGGAGAACATGCAAACTCCACACACACATGGCCGAGACGGGAATCGAACCCGGACCCTGGCGGTGTGAGGCGAACGTGCTAATCACTAAACCACCGTGTCCTCTGAACGAAACCCCAACAGCAAAAAACGAACGAATAAATAAATAAACGTTCAGTGCATCCACTCACGCTTCCTAAATCTCCCCCAAATTACACCTACTATCTGCGCATTCACAACAGGTACGATCTCCTCACTATATTAGCGTATATTACCGTACGGAACCATACGCAAGCGCATCGCATTCCCAAATCCGTATTACTGCAATAAAGCGCATTTTTACTGAACGCAATAAAGCGCTTCCGTATAACCTAAACACCGTATCACCAGTTTATATGGAAAAGCAACCGGAACACAATTCTTAAAGGAGCCACGTCCCATATTTTACACTTCAAACCAACACTAAACAAATAACATTGTCATTAACAAGAAATTTATATTAAAAGAATAATTTCCAGAGTAAAATAAATAAATAAATAATTTATTTAAAGGGAAAGATTTTGAGAGAAAATGTATATAATTATAACATCTGTTGTTACTGTTACAGTATTCATTTATGGTACATTGAAAATGTGCAATTAATCACGATTAAATATTTTAATATATATATATATATATATATATATATATATATATATATGTATAACTTTGGAGAAACAGGTGGGGGTGGAGGACGCGGCACAGCGGTGGACGACGTACTATTCCAAGAAAACCCTTTCTCAGACACGAGTAAAGGGTTCGGGGGCAAAAGTCATCCCATCGCACCCATCCAATCAGCGTTCCTGAGTGATGAGGAGGAGCCAGACTGGGGTCAGAGGTCAACCGGATTGAGGATTGAGTGGAATGAGTGATGACAGGGTCAAACGGTGCAGGAGGACTGAAGGATCGGAGGGAGAGGTGGAGGGAGAGGTGGAGGGAGAGGTGGAGGTGGAAATTAATCAGGCTGATCTGACAGAGACAAAAGAGCCCTCTGGGGCAGTGTGTAAAACACACACATACCAATCCTTCCCCTTTTTCTAACGCTCGTCTATCTATCTATCTATCTATCTATCTATCTATCTATCTATCTATCTATCTATCTTATTTATCTATCTATCTGTCCACCCGTCTCTCCATCCTTCCGCTCGTTTGTGCTGGTGTGCTGCTCGTGCTGATGACATGCAGATACATGCGTTTGGTCATCCATTCGTTCATCCAGTCATCCGTCCATCCAGTCGTTCATCCAGCTATTCATCCATCCATTCATCCAGTCATTCATCCGTCCATACATCCATTTGTCCATTCATCTGTCCATCCATCATCCAGTCATTCATCTATCCATTCATCTGCTCATCCATCATCCAATCATTCGTCCATCCATCCATCCCTTCATCCATCATCCAATCATTCGTCCATCCATTCATTCGTTCATCATTCAGTCATTCATCCATCCATCTGTTCATCCATTCATCCAGTCATTCATCCAGCTATTCATCTATAGCCATACAGTCTGTCATTCATCCATCCATCTATCATTCAGTCATTCAGTCATCCATCCATCATCCAGTCAGTCATCCATCCATTAATCCATCCATCCATCATCCAGTCATTCATCTATCTATCTATTGATCCTTATATCATCCAGTCATCCATCTATCCATTCATATAGTCATTCATCCACCCATCCATCATTCCGTCATTCATCCATCCAGCCATCCATCCATCTTCCATCTATTCACCCATCCATTCGTCCATCCATAATCCATCCATTCAGTCACCCAGTCATTCATCCATCCAGCTATTCATCCAGCCATCCATTCCGTCATTCATCCAGCCATCCATCATTCAGTCAGTTATTCATCCATCTATTCATCCATCCATCTATTCATCACTCTCTTCAATCATCTGGCAATCCATCAATCCCATTTAACATTAGATCCATTTATAGATTTTAGATTCTATCTTCACATCCTTCCAATCATCTGTCCGTCTTATTAACCATCCATCCATCCATCCATCCATCCATCTACCCGTTCATCCCTTTAATAATTGCAAAGGTGCATGTATTCCTTTTTTAACCATCTCTCCAACCACTGATTCATCCATCTATCTATTCATTTCTCCACTCATCTATCTATCCATTTATATGGTCATTGTTTAATACATCCCTCTATCCATACCACACATCACTTCATCCATCCATTCATCCATTGAATAATTAATCCATCTTTGCAAAGGTGCATTTATTCCTTCTTTTAACCTATCTATTAAACATCTGATTCATCCATCCATCCATCCATCTATCGATTTATTCAATAATAGATTTGCAAAGGTCCATTTATTTTTTAACTGAATCGTCAGTCCATCTCTCCATCTCGTTAACCATCTATCCATTCATCAGTCTATCCATCAGGTCATCCTTCCATCCATTTATATTGTCCGTGTTCTATTATTTGTGGATTGTATTTGTCAGGTTTAATTACTGTTAGTTTGTTCCATTTATTACACGTGTTGATGTTCTACATATAAAGCAGGTTTATTCTGTTTGGTTAATTGTATTAACTTTTGTCTTTCTTTTCTTTTCTTTTCTCTCACGGCATTAAATCATTTCTGCTTCGTCTTTACGGCTGTCATTCTCATCATCAAACCTGATGCCTTCTTTAGAGATGAAAGAAAACAGCCTTCTTCCATCCATCCATCCATCCATCCATCCATCTCAACACTTAATCAATTGTCTGTTATCCATCCATCCATCCATCTCAACACTGAATCAATTGTCCATTATATATCCATCCATCCATACGGCTGTCATTCTCAACACCAAACCTGACGCCTTCTTTAGAGATGAAAGAAAACAGCCTTCTTCCATCCATCACTCCATCCATCTCAACACTGAATC
>JACRUU010000005.1:2489514-2494514 GCA_030449085.1 Kryptopterus vitreolus | reverse complement strand
ATATGAGCAGACACAGATTTAATCGTAGTCGTAAAATGATAGGCATCATTTTATTTATAATTGGCTTCTTTAGCAAACGTCTTTGAAAGTAATTGTAGATGCGTTTTTTATGTCAGCGCAGGTTAAATATGCCGGTGGTTTCTATAGTAACATTTCCTTCTCGAACCGAAGTGAAGGAAGACGTTTCCAGCTTCAGTGCCGTGTTTAACTTTCACTCTAAATATAAATGACGGGAGACAGCGTTCAAAAAATCATCAGATACCAACTCAGCTGAGGTCTAAGACCCAGAGCGAGAGAGAGAGAGATAGAGAGAGAGAGAGCGAGAGAGAGAGAGAGAGAGAGAGAGAGAGAGAGAGAACAACAGAGATGGAGAGAGATGAATCACAGTAAAAGATATTGATCAAAAGAAAGAAAGAAAGGTTTGGATTAAAGATAGAAAGAAGGAAAGAAAACAAAAAAGCAAAAAAAGCAACAAAACAAACAAACAATAGATTCAAGGAATAAAGAAAGAAAGAAAGAAAGAAAAAGAAAGAAAAAAAAACGAAAGAAAGAAAGAAAGAAAGAAAGAAAGAAAGAAAGAAAGAAAGAAAGAAAGAAAGAAACGAAAGAATGCAAGAGAATGTAATTTAGGCAAGAAAGAAAGAAAGACAGAAAGAAAGATCGAATGAAACAAATAAAGAATTAAACAAAGAAATGTTTGGATTAAAGATAGAAAGAAGGAAAGAAAACAAAAATGCAAACAATAAACAAACACAAACAAACAATATATTCAATAAAGAAAGAAAGAATATCCAGGATTGGAGAAAGAAAGAAACAAACAAACAAAGAAGGAAAGACAGAAAGACACACCAAAGAATGATCCTTCCTTCTTTCTTGCGAAAGAAAGCAAGCGATTCAAGAAAGAAAGAAAGAATAAAAAAGGTAGACCACAAGAGATAGTGAGAGAAAGGGGCAGATGGAAGACAGAGACGGTCAACAGTGCAAAACAGAGAGAAAGAGACAGAGAAAGAAAGGCAGAGAGAGAGAGAGAGAGAGAGAGAGAGAGAGAGAGAGAAACAGGTTGATGGACCGGGTTCATTAAAAAAAATCATTACAAAAGGTCAATCTGCTGGTCACCATTAAAACTTCCATTTATTATTATTATTATTGCTGTTAATATTATTATTATTGCAATTATTATTGTTATTGATATTATTATTATTTCTATTGTTATATATTATTATTATTATTATTATTTCTTATTGTTATTATTATTATTATTATTATTTCTATTGTTATTATTGCTATTATTATTATTATTTCTATTGTTATTTTGATATTATTATTATTATTATTATTATTATTTCTATTGTTATTATTGTTATTATTATTATTATTATTATTATTATATATTATTTTATTATTATTATTATTATTTCTATTGTTATTATTGCTATTATTTATTGATATTATTATTATTATTATTATTATTATTATTATTATTATTATTATTATTATTGGAAAGTGGTAGGTAATGTTGGGTATCATTATTTTTAAATTCCAAATCCGCTTATCGATTCTGACTTTTATTGATTCCGATTTTTATCGATTTTGATTTTTGTCGGTTCCCAGTTTCGGAAACGGTAAATCAAGCGTGCCGGTTGTGACACCTCGCTTGCAACATATTAGTTTATTACAAAACGTACATTGTTTTTCTTTTTTCTTTTTTTACAAACTGTAACCACACTTTTAAGCAGTTCCCAGCGACCATCTTGTAAACTGATGTTCAGATTACCACATAAGGTCCTGGCAGATTGAACATACAGAGGGTCCTGGCAGAGTTAGCATACAGAAGGTCCTGGCAGATTGAACATACAGAAGTCCTGGCAGATTATGATTTACCACATAAGGTCCTGGCAGATTGAACATACAGAAGGTCCTGGCATATTGAACATACAGAAGGTCCTGGCAGATTGAACATACAGAAGGTCCTGGCAGATTGAACATACAGAAGGTCCTGGCAGATTGAACATACAGAAGGTCCTGGCAGATTGAACATACAGAAGGTCCTGGCAGATTGAACATACACAAGGTCCTGGCAGATTGAACATACAGAAGGTCCTGGCAAATTGAACATACAGAAGGTCCTGGCAGACTGAACATACAATAGGTCCTGGCAGATTGAACACACAGAAGGTCCTGGCAGATTGAACATACAGAAGGTCCTGGCAGATTTAACATACAGAAGGTCCTGGCAGATTGAACATACAGAAGGTCCTGGCAGATTTAACATACAGAAGGTCCTGGCAGATTACAGATTTAACATACAGAAGGTCCTGGCAGATTTAACATACAGAAGGTCCTGGCAGATTTAACATACAGAAGGTCCTGGCAGATTTAACATACAGAAGGTCCTGGCAGATTGAACATACAGTTTAATACATAATATTACAGAACATACAGGTCCTGGCATATTGAACATACAGATGGTCCTGGCAGATTTAACATACAGAAGGTCCTGGCAGATTTAACATACAGAAGGTCCTGGTAGATTTAACATACAGTTCAATACAGTTTAATATTACTGTATTGAACATACAGAAGGTCCTGGCATATTGAACATACAGATGGTCCTGGCAGATTTAACATACAAAAGGTCCTGGCAGATTTAACATACAGAAGGTCCTGGTAGATTTAACATACAGAAGGTCCTGGCAGATTTAACATACAGAAGGTCCTGGCAGATTGAACATACAGTTCAATACAGTTTAATATTACTGTATTGAACATACAGAAGGTCCTGGCATATTGAACATACAGATGGTCCTGGCAGATTGCCAGGTTAAAAAAAATGCATCCAGGAATCGATAAGAGGGTTTGAAAATTTTATTTTATAACACGTATCTGATTCTTAATCTTAAGTATCCGAGAATCGGAATTGATTTTTGGTTCCCAACCCTAGTGCTAGCTCAGTATTTTGTAGGATATGGGATCCGATGGTCAGGGGTTTAAACCCCGGTATGTCCAGGCTGCAACTCTCGGGGCCCTTTCGCAAGGCACTTAACCCTCAGCTCTCCAGTGGGTGGTGTATGGCTGACCCTGTGTCCCAGCTTCCTACATTTACATTTACAGCTTTACATTTCTGCAGAGTGCCGCACTAGTGGTGGGATTTAAGCCCACCTCATAACATCACAGGGATGTGCGGAGAAAGAATTTCACTGTGCTGTAAAAAAGTATAAATGTATAATTACCGGAGTAACACATTTCTGGGAGTTTAAGTGCTCAAATATGCCTTTAATTGCTCGTTACCTTCACAGCTGCACTGTGAAGCCAACTCGTGTTATTAATTGTTTTTGTGTTGTTCCCAGGATGGAGCACAACTCCAAAAATAGAAGGCAGGGTTCGAGGCAGAGCTTCTGTGCTGAGGACGAGGGCAGGGACACACACCGAGGGGCTGCATTGAGTTTAGAGGATTCACATTATATATATATATATATATATATATATATATATATATATATATATTTAGGGCTATCAGATCCATTTTAAAGGCACTAATATTATTAAGGCATGATTAACACAGTGTGCGTTACTATGTGAGTGATCTGTTTTCCTTCACTCTGCGTCGTGTCGGCGAATGAACGAAACCCAAACAAACAAAAAAGAAGAAATAAATAAATAAGTGTTCAGTGCATCCACTCACGCTTCCTAAATTTCCCCTGAATTACACCTACTAGCTGCGCATTCACAACAGGTACGATCTCCTCACTATATTAGCGTATATTACCGTACGGAACCTTACGCAAGCGCGTCGCATTCCCAAATTCCGTATTACGCAATAAAGCGCATTTTTACTTTTGCTGAACGCAATAAAGCGCTTCCGTATAACCTAAACACCGTATCACCAGTTTATATGGAAAAGCAACCGGAACACAATTCTTAAAGGAGCCACGTCCCATATTTTACACTTCAAAACAACACTAAACAAGGTAACACTAATAATATATTAATTATATATTATATATATAGGTTATATATATATATATATATATACAGACGTGGACAAAATTGTTGGTACCCTTTGGTCAATGAAAGAAAAAGTCACAATGGTCACAGAAATAACTTTAATCTGACAAAAGTAATAATAAATAAAAATTCTATAAATGTTAACCAATGAAAGTCAGACATTGTTTTTCAACCATGCTTCAACAGAATTATGTAAAAAAATAAACTCATGAAACAGGCATGGACAAAAATGATGGTACCCCTAACTTAATATTTTGTTGCGCAACCTTTTGAGGCAATCACTGCAATCAAACGCTTCCTGTAACTGTCAATGAGACATCTGCACCTCTCAGCAGGTATTTTGGCCCACTCCTCATGAGCAAACTGCTCCAGTTGTGTCCGGTTTGAAGGGTGCCTTTTCCAGACTGCATGTTTCAGCTCCTTCCAAAGATGCTCAATAGGATTGAGGTCAGGGCTCATAGACGGCCACTTTAGAATAGTCCAATTTTTTCCTCTTAGCCATTCTTGGGTGTTTTTAGCTGTGTGTTTTGGGTCATTGTCCTGTTGCAAGACCCATGACCTGCGACTGAGACCAAGCTTTCTGACACTGGCTAGTACATTTCTCTCTAGAATTCCTTGATAGTCTTGAGATTTCATTGTACCCTGCACAGATTCAAGACACCCTGTGCCAGACGCAGCAAAGCAGCCCCAGAACATAACAGAGCCTCCTCCATGTTTCACAGTAGGGACAGTGTTCTTTTCTTGATATGCTTTCATTTTTTCGTCTGTGAACATACAGCTGATGTGCCTTGGCAAAAACTTCTATTTTTTTCTCATCTGTCCACAGGACATTCTCCCTGAAGCTTTGTGGCTTGTCAACATGTATTTTGGCATATTCCAGTCTTGCTTTTTTTTTTATGATTCGTTTTCAACAATGGTGTCCTCCTTGGTCGTCTCCCATGTAGTCCACTTTGGCTCAAACAACGACGGATGGTGCGATCTGACACTGATGTTCC
>JACRUU010000005.1:2479514-2484514 GCA_030449085.1 Kryptopterus vitreolus | reverse complement strand
GAAAGAAAGAAAGAAACAAAGAAAGAAAGAAAGGTTTGTATTAAAGATAGTAAGAAGGAAAGAAAACAAAAAAGCAAACAACAAACAAACACAAACAAAGTATAGATTCAATTAGTAAAGAAAGAAAAAAAGAAAGAAAGAAAGAAAGAAAGAAGAAATATAACCAAACCACAAACAAACAAAAAAACAAACAAGAAAAAGGAAAGAAAGATAGAATGAAGAAATATAACCAAACAACAAAGAGAGAAAGAAAGAAAGAAAGAAAGAAAGAAATGTTTGGATTAAAGATACAAAGAAGGAAAGAAAACAAACAAACACAAACAAAGTATAGATTCAAGGAATAAATAAACAATGAAAGAAAAAGAAAGAAAGAAAGAAAGAAAGAAGAAATATAACCAAACAACAAACAAACAAACAAACAAGAAAGAAACAAAGAAAGAAAGAAACAAAGAAAGAAGAAATAAAGAAAGAAACAAAGAAAGAAACAAAGGTTTGGATTAAAGATAGTAAGAAGGAAATAAAACAAAAAAGCAAACAACAAACAAACACAAACAAAGTATAGATTCAATTAGTAAAGAAATAAAAAAAGAAAAAAAGAAAGAAAGAAGAAATATAACCAAACCACAAACAAACAAAAAAACAAACAAGAAAAAAGAAAGAAACAAAGATAGAATGAAGAAATATAACCAAACAACAAAGAGAGAAAGAGAGAAAGAAAGGGATATTATAGATGAAAGAAAGAATATTTACGGTATGGTATTTTATTCTATAAATGGTATTAATGTCTTGTTTATGACTTCAGATACAGAATTTGTCAGATGCACTTTATCCAGAGCGAATCACAGTGGAGGGTTAAGGGCCTTGCTCAAGGGCCCTCTAGTGGCAGCTTGGTGATGGTGGGATTTGAACCTGCGACCTTCCCTGTCAAAAGCTAATGTCTTTACCACCTCCCGGCTATCTTTTTTTTTCCATTTCTACTATTTGAGAAAAGGTACAAAATATTCTGTCCATACCAGAGTGAAAAGTAGTGAGGGATGAAAAAAAAAAAACGTGTGAATATTGCTGTGATTTTCATGTGTGGGATTCAATCTAGCGCTCTCATTTAACCCTCGTCATGTTTTCATCACAAAACAGTAAACAACAAAAACGGCATGTGTTTTTCTTTCTGACACGCATGTAATTGTCGTGTTTCTCCAAAAAAAAAAAAAAAAAAACGACAAAAAAGGGATATTACTACAGAAAGAAAGAAACAAACAAACAAACAAACAAATATAATAAAGTAGTATATATAATTAAAAAATTATGTAATTAAATAATTAAATAAAGTAATTACATAATTAAATAAAGTAATTAAATTAAATTAAATTAAAATTTATTAAATTAAATTAAATTAAATTAAATTAAATTAAATTAAATTAAATTACATTTAATTTAAATACAATATTGCAAATGGTGTTAAATAAAATACAAAGTGTAAATGAAATTGCGAGTGATGTCATATATAATATACTATACTATTATTAAATATAGGGACACAGTGGATTAGTGGTTAGCACGTTCGCCTCACACCTCCAGGGTCCGGGTTCGATTTCCCGTCTTGGCCATGTGTGTGTGGAGTTTGTGCATGTTCTCCCCCCCGTGCCTCAGGAGGTTTTTTCTCCGGGTTCTACTACGGTTTCCTCCTCCTCCCTCCTCCCCCGGTCCAAAAACATGCCCGGTAGGTTGATTGGCACCTTGGAAAATTGTCCCTAGTAGTGTATGTATGTGTGTGTGTGTGGGTGTGGTGTGTGTGTGTGTGTGTGTGTGTGCACTGCGATGGGTTTGGCATTCCATCCAGGGTGTATCCTGCCTTAATGCCCATAGACGCCTGAGATAGGCAAAGACCCCTCCCCGTGACCCGAGGGAAGATCGGATAAAGCGCTAGAAGATGAATGAATATATAGATATATATAAAAATCTGATAAGGGGGTATATATATATATATATATATATATATATATATGTGTGTTATATATATGTGTGTGTGTGTGTGTGTGTGTGTGTGTGTGTGTGTATTAAATGAAATTATATTTTTGTATTTTCTGTATTTGTCCTTTATATAAACTCAATCCGGGTTCCACTTCAGCCCTGTAGAGAACGTATTGTAGGCCTTGTATTTGGAGTGTAAGCGCATTTTCTGCTTAATTAAAGTGGTGTTTTCCAAAAACGCCCCTCAGGAACGATGTGACATTTCAACAAAACATTAAAAAAGACGTTATAAAAAAAAAACCCTGAATAATCATTACAGGTGTATCTGTAGAAAAATATGGAGTGTGCGGAATCCCCCAGGTCCAATTTGGAAAACACTAAAAGCAATAAAGTGAGCTGGCAGTTTATTAGGTACACTTATACTTCCACACTTCCACTTCTATTTACACTTACACGTATACTACAGCATACACTACAACATACACTTACACAGAAACACAACCAAGCAGACGAAAGAACGAACGAACCCACAACCGAAAGAATGAAAGAAAGGAAGAACAAATGAACGAACCCACAACCCGAAAGAACGAACGAATGAACCCACAGCCAAGCAGACAAAAGAAAGAAAGAATGAACGAAGCCACAACGGAAAGAACAAAAGAAAGAACGAACAAACAAACTGACAACCGAACTAAAGATCAAACGAACGAACCCACAACCGAAAGAACGAAAGAAAGAAAGAACGAACAAACCCACAATCGAAAGAATGAAAAAAAGAACGAACGAACCCACAACTGAAAGAAAAAAAACGAACCCACAACCGACAGAACGAAAGAACGAACGAACCCACAACCGAAAGAAAAAGAACGAACCCACAACCGAAAGAAAGAACGAACCAATGAACAACTGACAGAACGAACACAGAACAAACCCACAACCGAAAGAAAGAACGAACGAACGAACAACTGAAAGAACGAACGAACCCACAACCAAAAGAACGAAAGAACGAACCCACAACCGAAAGAACCCACAACCGAAAGAACAAAAGAACCCACAACCGAAAGAAGGAACGAACCAAAGAACCCACAACTGAAAGAGTGAATGAATGAACCCACACCCCGAAAGAACGAACGAATGACCCCACAACCAAGCAGACAAAAGAAAGAAAGAAAGAACGAAGCCACAACCGAAAGAATGAAAGAACGAACGAACCCACAATCGAAAGAATGAAAAAAAGAATGAATGAACCCACAACCGAAAGAATGAAAGAAAGAACCAACGAACCCACAACTGAAAGAAAAAGAACGAACGCACAACCGACAGAACGAAAGAACGCACGAACCCACAACCGAAAGAACGAACGAACCCACAACCGAAAGATTGAATGAACAAACGAACCCACAACTGAAAGAATGAACGAATGACCCCACAACCAAGCAGACAAAAGAAAGAAAGAATGAACGAACCCACAACCGAAAGAAAGAAAGAACGAACAAACGAACGAACCCACAACCGAAAGAACGAACGAACCCGAAACGGAAAGAACAAAAGAAAGAACGAATTAACAAATTAACCCACAACCGAAAGAACAAAAGAAAGAACGAACAAACAAACAAATTGACAACCGGATGCAAAAACATCCGTAAAACAGAGTCTTTATTTGAACAACCAAAGGGCAGCAAAAGGAACTGAAAAAAAGCACACAGGCTGAAAGCGAGGGAATGGAAGTCACCCCAGCGGAGGGAAGGAGATCAGAGGAACGGACAGAACCGGGATAAGACGGAAACGGAATAAAGTGGAACGAGGGAAAAACAGTCTAGGAACAAACACGATAGTCCATTAATACAGGAAGGTCCTTGTCCTGGTGCGGA
Organism: Kryptopterus vitreolus; assembly: GCA_030449085.1. Classification (NCBI taxonomy): domain Eukaryota; kingdom Metazoa; phylum Chordata; class Actinopteri; order Siluriformes; family Siluridae; genus Kryptopterus; species Kryptopterus vitreolus. The sequence continues at coordinate 2,480,675 of JACRUU010000005.1, read as the reverse complement.
GCGGGACGCTATGGAAAGCAGTCAAGTTAACGCGAACGAGGACAGACCTGGAGTGGAGGGAGAACAGGGATTAAATAGGGAGTGAGAGAGGGAATGGAATAATGTGCAGCTGGAACTAATCAGGGCTGGAACTAATCAGGGAGTAATAAGGGAGGGAGAGAGAGAGAGAGAGAGAGAGAGAGAGAGAGAGAGAGAGAGAGAGAGAGAAGGATTCTTATATTTAGTCCTAAGATCATCATTCGTCTTCTAAACTAACTCTATCTATCTACTTTCTAAACTATCTAAATATCTTCTACCCTACTCCCTTCTAACTATTCTTTCTAATCTAAATTCTAACTTCTTTTCTTAACCCTTCTAACCTACCGCTTTAAATATCCAATTATATATCCGTTCTCCCTCAGGGGTCCGCAGGTCCTGGGTTATCTGTCACGTGTCCTATCTCAGTCACTCAACACAGCCACTCGCAGATATCGCAGATCTCATATCTCAGCATCAGTCAGAATCTCAGGCGTCTATGGCATTAAGCAGACACACCCCCTGGATGGAATGCAACCCTCAAAGGGAACACACACACAACCACAACCGACCCATATTCATACTTAGGGACCAGGTTCAATCACCTCCGTGCATGTTTTTTTGGGGGAGGAAACCGGAAACCCAGAGAAAAAAACCCTCAGGGGGCATGGGGAGATCATGCACAACTCCACACACACATGCCGAGACGGGAATCGAACCCGGACCTGGAGGTGTGAGGCGAACCTCACACCGTGTCCCGGTCCATAAAGTAAAACATTTATCCAACAAGAACACAATCTTAAACATCAGTTTTAAGGGGACGACCCTCAGACAGAGCGTGGAATACACACTTAGTGTCGCTAAGCATGTAAAGTGTGTTTTTTACAAATCGGAGAGGCCTCGATTCTGAAGGAGACTTGATTAGAGACTGGATGTGGAACTTTACAAGTGTTTTATTAATAAAGAAGGTTATAAGTAGGATTTCTTGAAGATGATATAATTAAGAACCTCTTTTGTTAATCAAAGGAAGCTCTGAGAGGCTTTTAGTATTTATTATGGATTCAGCATCGGAGAATCGTAAAGCTTTCTTTTATAAATGGGATTAAATACATATTACTCATATTACTCTACAGCTACTAAAGATTA
>JACRUU010000005.1:2444179-2478514 GCA_030449085.1 Kryptopterus vitreolus | reverse complement strand
AGCGTTTAGACGCCAAAAACGCCTGTTTCGGCCATTTTGTCGGAAGGGGGCGGGGCCAGTGACATCACCCGATGTTCCGAAATCACCCGGCGTCCGACTCCCGCCGACGGGCCGAGCGTTTAGACGCGTCACATGACCCCGTAGCCCGACGTTCGCCGTTTTGCGTATTTTTCACGTTCGCCGCCACGTGAGGTCACGTGACGTCACGTGACGTCAAATCCGGCTTCCGCGGGAGATTCCCCAGACCCTGCCGGAACGGTTTGACGCGTCACACGTGCGGGTCGGCGCTAGTCGGGCGACGCGATAGGCCGATATGTTTGGGCGGTGGGCGTGGCCTATGACGTCACGTGACGTCATCGATTCCACCGGAGATCAACTCCCCCCACCCTACCGAGTCATTTGACGTATCACACGACCGTTTCCGAAGACGTTCGTTTTTTCGCCCATTTGCGATAATGGTGGGGGGCGGGGCTTAACGTGACGTCACGTGACGTCACCACATTACCCACAATGCAACTCCCCATGCTGAAGCCGGGTCCGTAGACACCTCACACGACCCGATCCGTTACTTTTTGCCACCCCGCCCGTTTGTGGCCCCTACGCCAAGGGCCCCCATTGAGAGCGGGGTAATAGCATTTGCCATAATGCATTCGGCCCCATTGGTCTGTTTCCAATGATGTATGGCATGCCTGGGGTATTCGGGCATTTACCCATCACAATCACTGTGTGTGTCTGAAATCCCATTCATTTCAATGGGGCAATTAATTGCCCTTACCCATAATCCCCTGGGGCGTTTTCGAGACGCGGGGGGTGTTTCGACACATCAGGCTGGACACCCCGGTCGAGAGGATATGTCATACGGGCGTGTCGGTCGAACCCGTGGCGAACAGCGGAGCGTCGAAATTGTCCCCATTCATCTCTATGGGGCCGGAATGTCGCAGAATTCCCAGAATGCCTTGCGGGTCTCGGGTTCGAGTGGTATACGTATACGGGCTCGACCCACTCTGTACCACATACGAGACGACATGCCATACGTGCGTGTCGGGCGAACACGGGCTGTGCGGCGCCGCGTCAAACATCTCCCATAGAAAATGAATGGGGCCCCGGAAATGGCCCCTATTTCCCAGATTTCCCGAGTGGTATAGAATGCCGGATGACATGCGCGGTCGGGCGAACACGGGCTGCGGCGGGTTCCCATAGAAAATGAGTGGGATTTCCCAGAATAGCGGGTCTCGGGTTCGAGGGCTCGCGACCCACCCCTCAAGTGATATGACCATTTGCATGTCGGACGCTCTCGGGCGTTCGGATTTGCGGGGGTCTATGTGATAGGCGAAAACACCTCGCACCAAAATCGCCGCACATGTGACCGAGGAGGAGACAGCCCATACTAGTTTCGCGCGAAAAAGTGTCGGAAGAAAAAGAAGAATAAAAAATACATAATGTGAGTGCTTGAACACCGCGGCTCCGGGCGCGACCTCGAACCCCGCTCTGAGTTTGGTTTCGAGTGCTGACGTCGAAACGCGAGATCTTTAGGAGAGACGAGCGTTTAGACGCCAAAAACGCCTGTTTCGGCCATTTTGTCGGAAGGGGGCGGGGCCAGTGACATCACCCGATGTTCCGAAATCACCCGGCGTCCGACTCCCGCCGACGGGCCGAGCGTTTAGACGCGTCACATGACCCCGGCCCGCCCGTTTTGCGGATTTTTCACGTTCGCCCACGTGATCACGTGACGTCGTGACGTCAAATCCGGCTTCCGCGGGAGATTCCCCAGACCCTGCCGAGCGCGTCACACGTGCGGGTCGGGCGGTCGGGCGACGCGATAGGCCGATAGGTTTGGGCGGTGGGCGTGGCCTAGACGTCACGTGACGTCATCGATTCCACCGCGGAGATCAACTCCCCCCACCCTACCGAGTCATTTGACGTATCACACGACCGTTTCCGAAGACGTTCCCCATTTGCGATAATGGTGGGGGCGGGGCTTAACGTGACGTCACGTGACGTCACCACACCCATAATGCAACTCCCCACGCTGAGCCGAGTCCGTAGACACCTCACACGTCCCGATCCGTTACTTTTTGCCACCCCGCCCGTTTGTGGCCCCTACGCCAAGGGCCCCCATTGAGAGCGGGGTAATAGCATTTGCCATAATGCATTCGGCCCCATTGGTCTGTCTGTTTCCAATGATGTATGGCATGCCTGGGGTATTTTCGGGCATTTACCCATCACATTCACTGTGTGTGTCTGAAATCCCATTCATTTCAATGGGGCAATTAATTGCCCTTACCCATAATCCCCGGGGGCGTTTTCGAGACGCGGGGGGTACTTCTAAAAATCCGGCTTGCCACCCCGGTCGAGTGGATATGTCATACGGGCGTGTCGGTCGCTCGGGTTCCGAAAGGCGCGGGTCGAAAGTCCCATTCATTTTCTATGGTAAAAAAATGGATCTGACCCAAAAATTCTTCTCGTACCGATTACCCATAGTTCCCGGTGTTTTTTCGGACCGAGGGTCATATCAGTGGAAGGCCTTGATGCCCCGTACGAGTGGATATGTCGAACGGGCGTGTCGGTCGAACCCCGGCCGAACGGCGGAGCGTCGAAATTTCCCCATTCATCTCTATGGGGCCGGAATGTCGCAGAATTCCCAGAATTCCGTGCGGGTCTGAGGTTCGAGTGGTATACGGGCTCGACCCACTCTGTACCACATACGAGGTGACATGTCATACGTGCGTGTCGGGCGAACACGGGCTGTGCGGCGCCGCGTCAAACTTCTCCCATAGAAAATGAATGGGGCCTCCGAAATGGCCCCTATTTCCCAGAATGCCTTGCGGGTCTCGGGTTCGAGTGGTATACGGGCTCGACCCACTCTGTACCACATACGAGATGACATGCCATACGTGCGTGTCGGGCGAACACGGGCTGTGCGGCGCCGCGTCAAACATCTCCCATAGAAAATGAATGGGGGCCCCGGATTGGCCCCGATTTCCCAGAATTCCGAGCGGGTCTGGGGTTCGAGAGGCATATGATCGCGATCCACTCCGGAACCCCTACAAGTGGATATGACCCATTTGCATGTCGGACGCTCTCGGGCCGAGCTGCGGGGCATGCAATTTCGGCCCCATTCATTTTCTATGGGACAAAAATCTCGCTTTTCGGCCCCGGGGCCGAAAACCCGCGGGGCGATTCCTTATAAAAGTAATAGCACACCTCGCACCATCGGGCCGCACGATTTGAGGTATGACCCGAGCCGATCGGATAAAAGCTGTGGGACTAGTTTCGCGCCGAAAAAGTGGGCGGAAGAAAAAGAAGAATAAAAATAAAAATAATAATAAAATAAGAAGAATACAATAAAGTGCTTGTTCCAAGCACCTAAAAATAATAACTAATAGACAATAAGAGTAGTGCTTGTTAGACATGTACATTTCCTGAAGAAAATGTGAGTGGTGCTTGACGATGCAAACCGCGGCTCCGGGCGCGACCTCGAACCCCGCTCTGAGTTTGGTTTCGAGTGCTGACGTCGAAACGCGAGATCTTTAGGAGAGACGAGCGTTTAGACGCCAAAAACGCCTGTTTCGGCCATTTTGTCGGAAGGGGGCGGGGCCAGTGACATCACCCGATGTTCCGAAATCACCCGGCGTCCGACTCCCGCCGACGGGCCGAGCGTTTAGACGCGTCACATGACCCCGTAGCCCGACGTTCGCCGTTTTGCGTATTTTTCACGTTCGCCGCCACGTGACGTCACGTGACGTCACGTGACGTCAAATCCGGCTTCCGCGGGAGATTCCCCAGACCCTGCCGAACGGTTTGACGCGTCACACGTGCGGGTCGGCGCTAGTCGGGCGACGCGATAGGCCGATAGGTTTGGGCGGTGGGCGTGGCCTATGACGTCACGTGACGTCATCGATTCCACCGGAGATCAACTCCCCCCACCCTACCGAGTCATTTGAGGTATCACACGACCGTTTCCGAAGACGTTCGTTTTTTCGCCCATTTGCGATAATGGTGGGGGCGGGGCTTAACGTGACGTCACGTGACGTCACCACAATACCCATAATGCAACTCCCCACGCTGAGCCGAGTCCGTAGACACCTCACACGTGCCGATCCGTTACTTTTTGCCACCCCGCCCGTTTGTGGCCCCTACGCCAAGGGCCCCCATTGAGAGGCGGGGTAATAGCATTTGCCATAATGCATTCGGCCCCATTGGTCTGTTTCCAATGATGTATGGCATGCCTGGGGTATTCGGGCATTTACCAATCACATTCACTGTGTGTCTGAAATCCCATTCATTTCAATGGGGCAATTAATTTGCCCTTACCCATAATCCCCTGGGGCGTTTTCGAGACGCGGGGGGTGTTTCGACACATCAGGCTGGACACCCCGGTCGAGAGGATATGTCATACGGGCGTGTCGGTCGAACCCGTGGCGAACAGCGGAGCGTCGAAATGTCCCCATTCATCTCTATGGGGCCGGAATGTCGCAGAATTCCCAGAATGCCTTGCGGGTCTGGGGTTCGAGTGGTATACGGGCTCGACCCACTCTGTACCACATACGAGGTGACATGTCATACGTGCGTGTCGGGCGAACACGGGCTGTGCGGCGCCGCGTCAAACTTCTCCCATAGAAAATGAATGGGGCCTCCGAAATGGCCCCTATTTCCCAGAATGCCTTGCGGGTCTCGGGTTCGAGTGGTATACGGGCTCGACCCACTCTGTACCACATACGAGATGACATGCCATACGTGCGTGTCGGGCGAACACGGGCTGTGCGGCGCCGCGTCAAACATCTCCCATAGAAAATGAATGGGGGCCCCGGATTGGCCCCGATTTCCCAGAATTCCCGAGCGGGTCTGGGGTTCGAGAGGCATATGATCGCGATCCACTCCGGAACCCCCCTACAAGTGGATATGACCCATTGTGCATGTCGGACGCTCTCAAGGGGGCCGCCACAAGCTGCGGGGCATGAAAGTTCGGCCCCATTCATTTTCAATGGGGCAATTAATTGCCCTTACCCATAATCCCCGTGGGGCGTTTTCGAGACGCGGGGGGTACTTCTCGGGCGACGCGAAAAATCCGGCTTGATCAACTCCCCCCACCCTACCCACCCCGGTCGAGTGGATATGTCATACGGCATTACCCACAATGCGTGTCGGACACCTCACACGCGCTCGGGTTCCGAAAGGCGCGGGTCGAAAGTCCCATTCATTTTCTATGGTAAAAAAATGGATCGGACCCAAAAATTCTTCTCGTCCCGATTACCCATAGTTCCCGGTGTTTTTTCGGACCGAGCGTCATATCAGTGGAAGGCCTTGATGCCCCGTACGAGTGGATATGTCGTACGGGCGTGTCGGTCGAACCCCGTGGCCGAACGGCGGAGCGTCGAAATTTCCCCATTCATCTCTATGGGGCCGGAATGTCGCAGAATTCCCAGAATTCCGAGCGGGTCTCGGGTTCGAGTGGTATACGGGCGCGACCCACTCTGTACCACATACGAGGTGACATGTCATACGTGCGTGTCGGGCGAACACGGGCTGTGCGGCGCCGCGTCAAACTTCTCCCATAGAAAATGAATGGGGCCTCCGAAATGGCCCCTATTTCCCAGAATGCCTTGCGGGTCTCGGGTTCGAGTGGTATACGGGCGCGACCCACTCTGTACCACATACGAGATGACATGCCATACGTGCGTGTCGGGCGAACACGGGCTGTGCGGCGCCGCGTCAAACATCTCCCATAGAAAATGAATGGGGGCCCCGGATTGGCCCCGATTTCCCAGAATTCCGAGCGGGTCTGGGGTTCGAGAGGCATATGATCGCGATCCACTCCGGAACCCCTACAAGTGGATATGACCCATTTGCATGTCGGACGCTCTCGGGCCGAGCTGCGGGGCATGCAATTTCGGCCCCATTCATTTTCTATGGGACAAAAAAAATTCCCGCTTTTTCGGCCCCGGGGCCGGAAAATTCCCGCGGGGCGATTCCTTATAAAAGTAATAGCACACCTCGCACCATCGGGCCACACGATTTGAGGTATGACCCGAGCCGATCGGATAAAAGCTGTGGGACTAGTTACGCGCCGAAAAAGTGGGCGGAAGAAAAAGAAGAATAAAAATAATAATAATAACCTGAGAAACAATAAGAGTAGTGCTTGTTCCAAGCACCACTAATAACTAATAATAACTGAAGAAACAATAAGAACTTGTTCCAAGCACCACATGACATGTACATTTCCTGAAGAAAATGTGAGTGGTGCTTGACGATGCAAACCGCGGCTCCGGGCGCGACCTCGAACCCCGCTCTGAGTTTGGTTTCGAGTGCTGACGTCGAAACGCGAGATCTTTAGGAGAGACGAGCGTTTAGACGCCAAAAACGCCTGTTTCGGCCATTTTGTCGGAAGGGGGCGGGGCCAGTGACATCACCCGATGTTCCGAAATCACCCGGCGTCCGACTCCCGCCGACGGGCCGAGCGTTTAGACGCGTCACATGACCCCGTAGCCCGACGTTCGCCGTTTTGCGTATTTTTCACGTTCGCCGCCACGTGACGTCACGTGACGTCACGTGACGTCAAATCCGGCTTCCGCGGGAGATTCCCCAGACCCTGCCGAACGGTTTGACGCGTCACACGTGCGGGTCGGCGCTAGTCGGGCGACGCGATAGGCCGATAGGTTTGGGCGGTGGGCGTGGCCTATGACGTCACGTGACGTCATCGATTCCACCGGAGATCAACTCCCCCCACCCTACCGAGTCATTTGAGGTATCACACGACCGTTTCCGAAGACGTTCGTTTTTTCGCCCATTTGCGATAATGGTGGGGGCGGGGCTTAACGTGACGTCACGTGACGTCACCACATTACCCACAATGCAACTCCCCACGCTGAAGCCGGGTCCGTAGACACCTCACACGTCCCGATCCGTTACTTTTTGCCACCCCGCCCGTTTGTGGCCCCTACGCCAAGGGCCCCCATTGAGAGCGGGGTAATAGCATTTGCCATAATGCATTCGGCCCCATTGGTCTGTTTCCAATGATGTATGGCATGCCTGGGGTATTCGGGCATTTACCCATCACAATCACTGTGTGTGTCTGAAATCCCATTCATTTCAATGGGGCAATTAATTGCCCTTACCCATAATCCCCTGGGGCGTTTTCGAGACGCGGGGGGTGTTTCGACACATCAGGCTGGACACCCCGGTCGAGAGGATATGTCATACGGGCGTGTCGGTCGAACCCGTGGCGAACAGCGGAGCGTCGAAATGTCCCCATTCATCTCTATGGGGCCGGAATGTCGCAGAATTCCCAGAATTGCCTCAACTTCTCCCATAGAAAATGTGCGGGTCTGCTCGGGTTCGAGTGGTATACGGGCGATCGACCCACTCTGTACCACATACGAGATGACATGCCATACGTGCGTGTCGGGCGAACACGGGCTGTGCGGCGCCGCGTCAAACATCTCCCATAGAAAATGAATGGGGGCCCCGGATTGGCCCCGATTTCCCAGAATTCCGAGCGGGTCTGGGGTTCGAGAGGCATATGATCGCGATCCACTCCGGAACCCCTACAAGTGGATATGACCCATTGTGCATGTCGGACGCTCTCGGGCCGAGCTGCGGGGCATGAAATTTCGGCCCCATTCATTTTCAATGGGGCAATTAATTGCCCTTACCCATAATCCCCTGGGGCGTTTTCGAGACGCGGGGGGGTACTTCTAAAACATCCGGCTTGCCACCCCGGTCGAGTGGATATGTCATACGGGCATTGTGTCGGGTCGCTCGGGTTCCGAAAGGCGCGGGTCGAAAGTCCCATTCATTTTCTATGGTAAAAAAATGGATCTGACCCAAAAATTCTTTCGTCGTACCGATTACCCATAGTTCCCGGTGTTTTTTCGGACCGAGGGTCATATCAGTGGAAGGCCTTGCTGCCCCGTACGAGTGGATATGTCGAACGGGCGTGTCGGTCGAACCCCGTGGCCGAACGGCGGAGCGTCGAAATTTCCCCATTCATCTCTATGGGGCCGGAATGTCGCAGAATTCCCAGAATTCCGAGCGGGTCTCGGGTTCGAGTGGTATACGGGCGCGACCCACTCTGTACCACATACGAGGTGACATGCCATACGTGCGTGTCGGGCGAACACGGGCTGTGCGGCGCCGCGTCAAACTTCTCCCATAGAAAATGAATGGGGCCTCCGAAATGGCCCCTATTTCCCAGAATGCCTTGCGGGTCTCGGGTTCGAGTGGTATACGGGCTCGACCCACTCTGTACCACATACGAGATGACATGCCATACGTGCGTGTCGGGCGAACACGGGCTGTGCGGCGCCGCGTCAAACATCTCCCATAGAAAATGAATGGGGGCCCCGGATTGGCCCCGATTTCCCAGAATTCCGAGCGGGTCTGGGGTTCGAGAGGCATATGATCGCGATCCACTCCGGAACCCCTACAAGTGGATATGACCCATTTGCATGTCGGACGCTCTCGGGCCGAGCTGCGGGGCATGCAATTTCGGCCCCATTCATTTTCTATGGGAAAAAAATTCCTTTTCGCTTTTTCGGCCCCGGGTTGGCCAAAAATTCCCGCGGGGCGATTCCTTATAAAAGTAATAGCACACCTCGCACCATCGGGCCGCACGATTTGAGGTATGACCCGAGCCGATCGGATAAAAGCTGTGGGACTAGTTTACGCGCCGAAAAAGTGGGCGGAAGAAAAAGAAGCTAATAATAATAATAATAACCTGAGAAACTAATAATAATGAGAACAAGTGCTTGTTCCAAGCAATAATAATAATAACCTGAGAAACAATAAGAATGCTTGTTCCAAGCACCATAACTAGACATGTACATTTCCTGAAGAAAATGTGAGTGGTGCTTGACGATGCAAACCGCGGCTCCGGGCGCGACCTCGAACCCCGCTCTGAGTTTGGTTTCGAGTGCTGACGTCGAAACGCGAGATCTTTAGGAGAGACGAGCGTTTAGACGCCAAAAACGCCTGTTTCGGCCATTTTGTCGGAAGGGGGCGGGGCCAGTGACATCACCCGATGTTACCGAAATCACCCGGCGTCCGACTCCCGCCGACGGGCCCGAGCGTTTAGACGCGTCACATGACCCCGTAGCCCGAGGTTCGCCGTTTTGCGTATTTTTCACGTTCGCCGCCACGTGACGTCACGTGACGTCACGTGACGTCAAATTCCGGCTTCCGCGGGAGATTCCCCAGACCCTGCCGAACGGTTTGACGCGTCACACGTGCGGGTCGGCGCTAGTCGGGCGACGCGATAGGCCGATAGGTTTGGGCGGTGGGCGTGGCCTATGACGTCACGTGACGTCATCGATTCCACCGGAGATCAACTCCCCCCACCCTACCGAGTCATTTGACGTATCACACGACCGTTTCCGAAGACGTTCGTTTTTTCGCCCATTTGCGATAATGGTGGGGGCGGGGCTTAACGTGACGTCACGTGACGTCACCACAATTACCCACAATGCAACTCCCCACGCTGAGCCGGGTCCGTAGACACCTCACACGTCCCGATCCGTTACTTTTTGCCACCCCGCCCGTTTGTGGCCCCTACGCCAAGGGCCCCCATTGAGAGCGGGGTAATAGCATTTGCCATAATGCATTCGGCCCCATTGGTCTGTTTCCAATTGATGTATGGCATGCCTGGGGTATTCGGGCATTTACCAATCACATTCACTGTGTGTGTCTGAAATCCCATTCATTTCAATGGGGCAATTAATTGCCCTTACCCATAATCCCCTGGGGCGTTTTCGAGACGCGGGGGGTGTTTCGACACATCAGGCTGGACACCCCGGTCGAGAGGATATGTCATACGGGCGTGTCGGTCGAACCCGTGGCGAACAGCGGAGCGTCGAAATGTCCCCATTCATCTCTATGGGGCCGGAATGTCGCAGAATTCCCAGAATTCCGTGCGGGTCTGGAGGTTCGAGTGGTATACGGGCGCGACCCACTCTGTACCACATACGAGGTGACATGTCATACGTGCGTGTCGGGCGAACACGGGCTGTGCGGCGCCGCGTCAAACTTCTCCCATAGAAAATGAATGGGGCCTCCGAAATGGCCCCTATTTCCCAGAATGCCTTGCGGGTCTCGGGTTCGAGTGGTATACGGGCTCGACCCACTCTGTACCACATACGAGATGACATGCCATACGTGCGTGTCGGGCGAACACGGGCTGTGCGGCGCCGCGTCAAACATCTCCCATAGAAAATGAATGGGGGCCCCGGATTGGCCCCGATTTCCCAGAATTCCCGAGCGGGTCTGGGGTTCGAGAGGCATATGATCGCGATCCACTCCGGAACCCCTACAAGTGGATATGACCCATTGTGCATGTCGGACGCTCTCGGGCCGAGCTGCGGGGCATGAAATTTCGGCCCCATTCATTTTCAATGGGGCAATTAATTGCCCTTACCCATAATCCCCTGGGGCGTTTTCGAGACGCGGGGGGTACTTCTAAAAATCCGGCTTGCCACCCCACCCCGGTCGAGTGGATATGTCATACGGGCGTGTCGGGCGCTCGGGTTCCGAAAGGCGCGGGTCGAAAGTCCCCATTCATTTTCTATGGTAAAAAAATGGATCGGACCCAAAAATTCTTCTCGTCCCGATTACCCATAGTTCCCGGTGTTTTTTCGGACCGAGCGTCATATCAGTGGAAGGCCTTGATGCCCCGTACGAGTGGATATGTCATACGGGCGTGTCGGTCGAACCCCGGCCGAACGGCGGAGTGTCGAAATTTCCCCATTCATCTCTATGGGGCCGGAATGTCGCAGAATTCCCAGAATTCCGAGCGGGTCTCGGGTTCGAGTGGTATACGGGCGCGACCCACTCTGTACCACATACGAGATGACATGCCATACGTGCGTGTCGGGCGAACACAGGCTGTGCGGCGCCGCGTCAAACTTCTCCCATAGAAAATGAATGGGGCCTCCGAAATGGCCCCTATTTCCCAGAATGCCTTGCGGGTCTCGGGTTCGAGTGGTATACGGGCGCGACCCACTCTGTACCACATACGAGGTGACATGCCATACGTGCGTGTCGGGCGAACACGGGCTGTGCGGCGCCGCGTCAAACATCTCCCATAGAAAATGAATGGGGGCCCCGGATTGGCCCCGATTTCCCAGAATTCCGAGCGGGTCTGGGGTTCGAGAGGCATATGATCGCGATCCACTCCGGAACCCCTACAAGTGGATATGACCCATTTGCATGTCGGACGCTCTCGGGCCGAGCTGCGGGGCATGCAATTTCGGCCCCATTCATTTTCTATGGGACAAAAATCTCGCTTTTCGGCCCCGGGGCCGAAAACCCGCGGGGCGATTCCTTATAAAAGTAATAGCACACCTCGCACCATCGGGCCACACGATTTGAGGTATGACCCGAGCCGATCGGATAAAAGCTGTGGGACTAGTTTCGCGCCGAAAAAGTGGGCGGAAGAAAAAGAAGAATAAAAATAATAATAATAACCTGAGAAACAATAAGAGTAGTGCTTGTTCCAAGCACCACTAATAATAATAACCTGAGAAACAATAAGAGTAGTGCTTGTTCCAAGCACCACTAATAATAATAATAATAATAACCTGAGAAACAATAAGAGTGATGCTTGTTCCAAGCACCACTAATAATAATAACCTGAGAAACAATAAGAGTGATGCTTGTTCCAAGCACCACTAATAATAATAATAATAATAACCTGAGAAACAATAAGAGTGATGCTTGTTCCAAGCACCACTAAAAATAATAATAATAATAATAATAACCTGAGAAACAATAAGAGTGATGCTTGTTCCAAGCACCACTAATAATAATAACCTGAGAAACAATAAGAGTAGTGCTTGTTCCAAGCACCACTAATAATAATAACCTGAGAAACAATAAGAGTGATGCTTGTTCCAAGCACCACTAATTACATACTAGTTTATTATATTAATTACACTTACACGTATTTACACATACCATCTTGTAAACTGAGGTCAAGGTTACCGCATAAGGTCCTGGCAGATTGGACACATGGAAGGTCCTGACAAATTGCCAGGTGAAAAAAAAAATCAGGGATCAATAAGAGGAATCGAAATTTTAATTTTCGAACAAGTATCCAATTCTTAATCATAATCTTAAGTATCTGATTCCAGAATCGTAATCGATTTGATGCCCAACTTTATGTAGATGTGGGTTTTTACAGAGTATGAAATTTCTGTTTTTCTTAACTGCAGGAGGATTGTGTGAAACCCAAAAGTGCATTTTGCCAAAAATAGGATTTGATTGGAGGCGCATTTTGGAGTTTCTCCTACTCCAATTGTCAGAGCACATTTAACACAGCTCAGTTAAACTGCGCTGTGCTCATTTAGCTGTTGATGTAAACGGTCCGACAAAGTCGATGCAAGATCAGAGAGCAATAAGAGTCAGTTGATTTCAAAGAGCTGGCCATTCTTCACACAATAGCCTTGTCAGGAACAGTTAAAGGCTGATTGCATTTGAATGGCATGATGGGGGGAAAAGAATTCTTGTCAATTTTTAAAAAAGCTTTTAACTTAAAAAGAACAATAAAATCAAGCACTGACGAAACCTTTTAAACACTCGCCAATGAACACAATTTTTTTTAACTTAAAGAAATGCAGATTTATTTTCAAACGAACTTCAGTCATCACTTGAACATTTCAGTAGTACATTTCTTTGATTCATTCCAGCATCTTTTGTCTGTTTTTCCTGAATCAAAACAAACAGAAAAAACAGCAACGTAGACTCTTGATTGTCATTTTCTGAGCAGCAGTTAAACTACTCTTATCTTTCCAAAATATACAGGTAACTTTATACACTGTAGGGGGACTTCAAAAGCAACTGAACAAACAAGATGCTGTGCAGGGTCACACCAGAGCAGAGATGTTGCAACACATTGTGAAATGTAATTGGTTGTGGCGGATTCAAGGATTCACACCAAGCGTTGCAACTGTTTTTACTCACACGCATGTAGCTAAACTGCACTCAAGGCTTTTGAAAGGAAGGAGGGGGAGAATAAAAAAAAAATAAATAAAAATCATCATCGCAGGTAACTATTTAAACAAAAAAATCTTTATGCTACATCCTTTTGCTGAAGGATGAACATCAAGTTCTACATAAAGAAAGATGTAAAAGGGCTGAGCAGAGGGTTCTAGTAGCTGATCTCAGTCGAGTGATTGTAAACACCCGACTATGTTTCAGCAGTAAATCTCTTCCCAAAAAAATAAAATAAAAGCTCAGAACTCAACAGCAAACAATGGGGAGGGAGGGGGTACACCATTTGGGGCAAGGCTACACCACTTAGTGCATGTTGTTTTGCACAGGAAGCTGTGTTCAGTCATAATCTGTAAATGTGCCAATAGCAACCATGTGCATCTGTACTATACTGTTCTCCATTATGGGCCATATAGAAAGTTGATTGTGATGTCTAACTTACCATGGTCTAGAGGTCATTCCTAATGGACACCTTACATTATATATGTATACATTGCAGAAGTAACACTACACAGCCTGTAAGAAAAGTAGACATTAAAATGACAGTCACATGTTCCTGGCTGGTTACTCAAACAGATAAACACAAAGTGTTGCATTTTAATAGCTTAAAAGCTTATCGGCGCTCCTGAGTCCCCCGGATACATCCTTAGCTTAGCTTGTTGGGAACTATTATACAGGCTAGACTAGATGTTTATCAGCATGTGCCTAGATAGTATTACTTCTGCTGAGGAAGAGGGAAAAAAAAAAATCATTAACTTCACCAAGGTTAACATTTTGCACAGTTCACAAATCATTATCGGCATATAACGGCTAAACAGAAACAAAGGCACACACTAAAAAAAACTAACAAAACAAGTATTGAGCTGTAGTCAAGCTGTAGAGGGAATCACGGTGTGCAGTGACTAAGGTGTAAGAAATTATAAACTGCTTTAGGAGAGCTAAAATCACTACACCTCATGTGGGAGAATATTCAGCCAAAACACGCTATGCTAAAGCAGGAGTTGGAAGACAGACCCTTTACTTTCAGCATTCTCTTGGTCCCTCGTTCAGCTCACTTCATTTCTCACAACCCTGCAAAGGGAGATGTCTGTCCTCTCCTGGCTTCCTGCTTGCTCAGGCTTGACAGATCTTTGTTTCGGTGACAAACTTATTCTCAAAGTGGCGGATTATGTGGCACTCCTCCACCGAGCGCTTCTGAAGGCCTGCGAAAAATAACATTTAAAATTAGAAACAAACAAACAAAAAAAAGGCATGCGGCTTAAATATTGCACACATTTGTATATGTATAAACATACATACACACAAAAACACGCCAAAGGTTCAAATCAATGCATTTTTATTTGTATAGAGAATTTTACAATGGATGTCATCTCAAAGCAGGTTTTTATATCATTCATTGTGCCATAAAATGCTTAATATCTTTTTAAAAAAATAAATAAATAAAATTTTTAGAACTGTTTTTTTTTATATACATCAATGGGTGAAGTTTTAATGGAGCTACACAATATGGTCCAAAGTTTGTGGAGACTAGACCATCACATTCACATGCTTCCCATACTATTCCCGAGCTGATCGAATTCGCTTTATAATAATACTCTGGGAAGGCTTTCTACCCCTGTGAGAATGTTTGGATTAGGATTAGGGAGGTTGGAAACTGCATGCAGTTCGTCCGTAAAGTGTAGAGTGGGGTTCAAGTCAGGGTCTATGCAGCATTCTAGTGTTGTTTCACTGCAATATTGGTAAACAATGTCTACACACAGGGTCAGTGTCCTGTTTAAGTCCATTAATTCCACTGAAAGCAAATGTCCATGTTACTGTATGCAGAAGACAACAGTAAGGGGAAGAACCACATTTGGATGTGATGGGCACAAACCATATATCATTCAAAATGTATTTACCTATTATCTCACTGCGACGCTGCATCCTGTATGTTGGCCTGTCCTCACACAGGCTGTAGATGTAATATCCCAATGGGGTGAGGTCATCAATGCGCTCAGTAACCACCAGATCCTCATGAACCAAGTGGGTCTTGTATGAACCAGACTGATAAAAGCAATTCAGAAGAAAAAGCCATTAGGGAAGATTTAGAACAATTCAAATATTGTAATAGCTCTATTTAAGGAATTCACCTGTTGCAATTCAACTGTGGTAAATGACTAATACTGCTAATGTTCTTATCAATAAAATGTTTTTCACACACACCTACCTACACCCAAACCTATGTTTGGTTTAAAAAAAAATATACCTGTCCCCACCCACGCATATTGAGCCATACACACATACCTACAGACACACCCACCCACCAGCCCACCCACCATGAGCTGCAAGAACAAATCCAAGAGGTCCTGGGGCATCATCACCACAGAGGTGTTGAGGGGGATCACAAAGCATGTCTTCAGCGTTAGGTCCAAGTACGCAGTCAGCTTCTGTTAACAGACATCATATTGACCTGATTCAGATAAATAAAGATCAAATGCAGGCCTAATCCATGCAATATATTTAATTATATAAATAAAGAATCTACATATAAATAAAATCTCTCCAGGTCTCTCCACCATTCCTGTAATCATAAACAGATTATGACCAAAATATATAAATCAATACTTATGCACTTCATTGCACTGCTTCATACTCAACCTGAACGTAAACTATTACCCTTTTAAAATCATGCAGGATGTAAGCTGGGTCTCCTGCCCCAAAGCGGGGAGCAGGGACATTAATGATGGCCACATTGTCACGGATCTCCACGTCTTCCTCAACACGGGGCAGGTAATAAGGTGCATGGGCCTCCATGTCCATGGGCAAATCAGCACTGTCCATTTCTGTGAACTGCATGGATCCATGATACAGCTTCTACAAAGTAAAGAATGAGAAAGTTTAATTTAAAAAAAGAAAATGCACAACACAGTTAGAAGTGAAAAAAGTTCTTCAGAATATGTTGCAGGGGTTTTGCTTTCAAGTTTGACAGAAAAGAATGAACGTGGATGGAACTGCATTCAGTAAAGTCGTATACCCATAGTCCCCTAATAGTCCCCAAACTGCATGCATTTCAATATGCAGACGTGAAACCTAGATCTGAACTTTCTATAGCTTACATACCATGATCTGTACTTGAAAAATAAGAAGTCAGCTTTGTTAACTGAACATTATATGCAGAAGGGGGCGCTAACTGTACATCCTACACTCTCCACAATCCAACCACGACTACCTGATTTACTAACTTCCCAAACAAATTCATCTATGAACGCAACCGATTTCTTATAGCTCAAAGATCCATGCACATTCAGGTTCTTCAATGTGTATCAATATTTAAGCCCTTTTTTCAAGTCAAGCAAAATGACATATCCAAGAGATATATTCAGCCAAGGGTAATAATCACTTAAACACCCATTGATTACCAACACAAATGTCCAGCATATGTGCAATTTATATGCCATATGTGGCAATCTTACAATTAAAAGGGGGGGGGGCATTTTACACGGAATTCACCAAACATGGGCCATGAAATAAATAAACCCAGGCCTTTGTAGCAGACATACCTTAGGTGAAAGATACCTGTACACACAGGCTCCACCAACAATGAGGCCCGAGATGATGAAAGCCAGGCCAAGCAGTGTAAGCAGACATCGGCCTGTAGAACTCTCGCCGGTGTACACGGAGCCTGTCTCTGGGTCCTGGCCATTGAACATCATATTACAAGGACAGATTAGTGAATAAAAATTGTTGATACATCACTGTCTTGTACTATAAACTGATCCCTTACCCTTTAAGTAATCATTTGATAGCTATTGTAGTATGAGAATTTGACAAATGCTCTTGGACAATTAAATTCTGTATTGCTGATCTAGGCATTCATTAGTATCAGACTATATGTGGTGTAATATAATATATATATATATATATATATATAATATATATATATATATATATATTAGTAATGTACTACTATTTGCATTATCTGCCTTGTCCAACTTGAGTAATATTGAAATTAGAAATATTTAAGCAGGTATTGCCTTTATTGCACATTGATGATGTATATAAAACTGTTTTCCATGCATTCAAATAATACATTATTAGATCAATACCCATATTAATATATTGCTGATTTTACAATCATCTGTTAAACAGCTGGAAGCACAAATGACCTTATTTCCAACCGAATAGCTCCTTAACCGTTTAATATTTTATAATATTAAGTTAAGGAAAGATAACAAAAAACTTAGTGACAGGAGGTTGTGATGCACCACAGAGGCTTAAAATGGAGACCTAAAACCTAGGCAACCTCATCGGCTGCGTTCCCAATGTTTTGCTATTCCTTATGTAGGGCACTACGCAGAGTGGTAATCGAGTTATGGCCGCAGCAGTGCCCCTACATAGTGCACAACATGGCATTTGGACCTCAGCCCCTGTGTTATATGAAAGGGGCTTATGCAACAAAAACGCAATTTAAAAATGTCAATTATGATATAAATATACGTATATACACGAAGTCTAGAATGTACACGCATAATCAATAAAGTCTAACAATATGAAGGAGTATTGATAAATAATAACTAGGCCAGTGTAGGGTTTCTGCAGCAAGAGCAAAACCTCACCTTTTCCGAGACCGGCACTTCTTTCACAAGCGCTTTCTGCGCCAAAGCGGAATGAAACGCTATCTTCACCATGTTCTTCAATAAATGCAAAAAACAAAGAGGTCACAGGACTTAATTTCTCCAAAAGCAAAACACAGCCGCGTTCCGAGCGTCCCGCAATGCTGTAATGACGCACTTTTGTTTGCGATTCAACACGGCGGATTTCCGCTTCCTGTTTCCATATAAGGCACATAACTCAACCACAGCAACCTGCATATCAGAATCAGAATCAGAATCAGAAAGAGCTTTATTGCCAAGTATGCTTACGCACACAAGGAATTTGTCTTAGTGACAGAGCTTTCAGTTTACATACAGATAACATACAATTCACATACAAAGGCACAGGTAACAAAGAGTAAAATAATAATATTAAACATTATTAAAAATTACAGAATTATAAAAGAGCAGCAGATGATACAATGTGCAATGTAAAAGTTATAAGGTGCAATATACAGATTGTGGATATCTGTATAAGATATAGAAAAGTGAATACTATATGAATAAATAATAAATAATAAATAAGTATGGGTAGAATAAGAGTAAGTAAATTAAGTATTGCACATATATTATTGCACAGTGAGGAGAACGTTTAACTGTTCGTGAGGCTGATGGCCTGAGGAAAGAAGCTGTTCTGGTGTCTGGCTGTTCTGGTCTTTAATGATCTAAAGCGTCGGCCAGAGGGTAGCAGTTCAAAAAGAAAGTTTGCTGGGTGTGAGGGGTCCAGAGTGATTTTGTGAGCCCTTTTGCTCACTCTAGAGGAGTAAAGTTCTTGAAGAGTGGGAAGGGTGGAACCGATAATTCTTTCAGCAGTCCGGACTATCCGTTGTATTCTCCGGAGGTCAGTTTTTGTGGCTGAGCTGAACCATACAGTTATGGAAGTGCAGAGAACAGACTGAATGATGGATAAGTAAAACTGAACAAGCAGCTCCTGTGACAAGTTGAACTTCCTCAGCTGACGAAGGAAGTACAGCCTCTGCTGGGCCTTTTTCACAACAGAGTCGATGTGATTGTCCCACTTCAGGTCTTGAGAGATGGTGGTACCCAGGAACCTGAATGACTCCACTGTAGTCACAGTGCTGTTCATGATGGTGAGTGGGGGAAGTGTAGGTGGGTTCCTCCTGAAGTCCACAATCATCTCCACTGTTTTGAGCGTGTTGAGCTCAAGGTTGTTAAGACTGCACCAGACAGCCAGCTGCTCAACCTCCTGTCTGTACGCAGATTCTTCACCATCCCGGATGAGGCCGATCACAGTAGTGTCGTCTGCGAACTTTAGGAGTTTAACCGAAGGGTCATTAGAGGTGCAGTCATTGGTGTACAGAGAGAAGAGCAGTGGGGAGAGAACACATCCCTGAGGGGCACCAGTGCTGATGGTACGGCTGCTGGATGTCATATTGCCAATTCTGACTAGCTGTTGTCTGTCAGTGAGAAAGCTTGGTGATCCATTGACAGACAGAGCTAGGAACAGAGAGCTGGGTGAGTTTGTTCTGGAGCAGTGGTGGGATGATGGTGTTGAACGCTGAACTGAAGTCCACAAACAGAATCCTCACATAATTGCCTGGTCTGTCCAGATGTTGTAGAGAATAATGCAGTCCCATATTGACTGCATCATCCACAGACCGGTTTGCTCTGTAGGCAAACTGCAGAGGGTCCAGCAGGGGTTCAGTGATGTCCTTCAGATACGCCAACACCAGTCTTTCAAATGACTTCATGACCACAGATGTTAATGCCACGGGTCTGTAGTCATTTAGTCCTGTGATTTTGGGCTTTTTTGGGATGGGGATGATAGTGGAGCTCTTAAAGCATGATGGTACTTTGCAGAGCTCCAGTGACCTGTTGAAGATCATAGAGAAGATAGGTGCCAGCTGGTCAGCACAGGTTTTCAGACAGGCTGGTGACACACCGTCTGGTCCTGGTGCTTTCCTCCTCTTTTGTTTTTTAAAGACCTGGCGCACATTGTCTTCAC
This sequence comes from Kryptopterus vitreolus, assembly GCA_030449085.1. Taxonomy (NCBI): domain Eukaryota; kingdom Metazoa; phylum Chordata; class Actinopteri; order Siluriformes; family Siluridae; genus Kryptopterus; species Kryptopterus vitreolus. Next base: position 2,458,936 of record JACRUU010000005.1, on the reverse strand, counting down.
TGATCTGAAGTGCAGGGGGGGAGGAGAGGGGGATTCCTGGAGGTGTTGATGGCAGATTAGTATAATGATATCAGATTATATAGTATAATGATATCAGATTAGTATAAAGTATTAATTCAATTATTACACACACACCACACACACAGACAACACACCACACACACTCACACACACACACACACACATATATTCTATTATAGATATATATATAATTTATTTCTTTTTTTTGAAGTGCAAGATTCATTTACAGTAATATTACATTATATTGAATTTATATTACAAGTGCATGAAACTGGCACAGGCATGATACATTTTTTTTTCTTTTACAAATAAAACACAATGCAGATACATAATAAGTTTCTGGCTGTTGTAAATATTAATAAAAAAAAGAGCATGTTTTTTAGTGAACTTTAAAAATTAATTGTGAATGGAATAAGTAATAACCTCCATAAATATTATGTAAAAAAATCAAATAAAATATTATGTGAACATTATAAAAGAATATACAACTACATTGTCATTAAATAACATTTTGTATTTGTCGGTCTTTATACTGTTTTAGAACTGCTTTTATACGGTGTGTGTGTTGGTGTGTGGTGTGTGTGTGTGTGTGTGTGTGTGTGTGTGTGTGTGTGTGTGTGTGTGAAAATCTCAGTAGATTATCAGTTTTTTGACATATATTTTTTTTTTACATATTTTGACATAAGACATATGGGACCAACAATCATATCACATTTATAACAACAATAATAATAATAATAATAATAATAATAATATAAGAAAGTTTATTCTCTCTTCACACGAATAGTCAGAAAGACAGGTGCTCCAGTTGGAAACTGAAATAATTTTTTTTGGACAGCTTTATCATACAGCTTCAACTTTCATTGATGACGAATCTTGGTTTACAAGTGGTGTGGTTTCTTTAGTCACCACGCTGTTAATCACTGGTGAGTTCACAAGCTTGCACAGATCATAAAGAGACAAATGAATCAGTCTGAGGTTTACAAAAGCCAGGTTTCATATCCAGACAAAGGTCAATTGAGGAATTGTCTATATTTGCAATTATATATTCGTGTTTAGTGAGTCTCCTTATGGATGATTCTAAAACAACATACATATGTGTACAATGCATATAGATTAGATTAGATTCATCTTTAATGTCATTGCGCAAGGTACATGTACAGAGCTAATGAAATGCAGTTAGAAAATGCACAAGTGGCTCATTTACAATAAACAGAAGTATAAAATAGGGGTAATTACAGAGCTGAGTAAATAATGTAAAAAAGGCCCAGTATGTAGTAGATATTGTATAAATTGGTAACAGTATAAATATATAAGTGTGTACATATATGGAGTAGAATATACATTATATGCAGTGAATTGTGCTAAGAAATGCCCTGATCCAGTAAATATACACATATGATTGTGTCATACAGTATATACATAATAAATATGGTTGGAATACACAGTAGTGCAATGAGCAATGATAGATGGTTGTGGTTGGTGCAGAAATGCCTAATGACAGTGCAGTAGTGTGTTTCAGCTGTACAGTGCAGTTAAAATATACAATGTGTGTGTACAAACTGTTGTAGAACCAACACAAACATATAAAAGAAAGGTTGATGATGTAGCGATTTTATTGATATATTAAAGGATCAATAAAAAAGTTCCAAACCCCAAGATCATTTCTCTTAATATAAAGAGTTAACACTTGTTTATCAAAAGATAAGCAAGGTGTAAATAATATCCATTTCAGGATGACACCCGTTATAACTGACCTACACATTCATACCCCTTACAATAAAATGCTGGCTCTGCAAAGTTGCGAGCACCAAATCTGACTTCTCCCTAAGACAACTGATGGTCACCGGTTCAAGTCCCAGCCGAGCTGCCACTGACCCTTAACTCAGTCTGCCTAAGCCGTTAGGGTTACTTACAACAGTGCATTCCTGGTGCTGGTGCCAAGCCTGGATAAGTGAGGAGGATTGCGTTAGTAATATTATAAAATCTAATATTAGGGAGGGACACGCCGTGTCTGTGGAGTTTGCATGTCCTCCCCGTGCCTCAGGGCTTTTTAACCCGGTTCTCCGGTTTTCCCCCATCCAAAAACATCCAAAAAGCACCGTAGGTTGAATGGAACCTTGGACAAATTTAAAAATGTGTATGTGTGTGTCCTGCCTTGATGCCCAAAGACGAGTGAGATAGGCACAGGCTCCCAGCGACCCGAGGGAAGATTGGATAAAGCGGTAGAAGATGAATGAATTTATGAACGAATGAATGAAATCCGAGGAGATTAAGAATGTTTTCAACCAGACAATGACCCCAAATATGCAGACCAAAATAATTCTACAAATCCACTGTCTCCTGGGTGGAATCTCTTTGATCTTTGAATCCATCCGGATGACCTCCATAACATCGCTGGGAATATGTCTAATTCAGCAAGAAAGGAATGAACCACAATCAATGCAAAATGTTCATAAAATGAGCATCAAACATGCACATTCTCTGACATTGCATAAAATGTGTGTGTATAGTACCTGACTCTATAACTCTATGCCACTAGGGAGTAATGCAGTTTAAGCATGCTAAAATTAATGAGTAACTACAGATATATTAGATTTGTAGAAGAGATATATTATAGTATATATAATAGATATATATATATAGATATATATATATATATATATATATATATATATATACACACACACATATATATATATATATATATATATATATATATATATATACGCACCACACACACACACACAAATATACTGTTTGTATCTGTAGCTATTCATTAACTTTAGCATGCTTAAACTCTTTTGGACATCCTTTACTCCAGGTACTCAGCATGGCTTTTAAAACGTCTGTCGACGTTAGCTGCAGGAATAGCACAGCTGGAGTTATTGCTATAGCGGATGCTCACTTCTTGTAAAAAATGTAGATGTGACAGAGTGCCTTCCTGTACGCAGAAGAAATATAAATGATCGGCCGGCCTACTCGTGCGCTACTTCCTATGGGGAATGAATTGGGAACTCTGGATCTATTAAAAAGAAAAAGTCCTAAACCTTTAAACATCAATATAATATTACTGCTGGTGCTCAAGGTGGTCTTCTGGTTTTACTTTCCTGATTCCGAAAGGTAAATAAACACGTCGAGAACACTTGCTGCGAGTCCCGGGCCTGGCTATTCAATCTTTCTACTGTACATCTGACATCGTATCTTTTTATACACACACACCGGGCTCCGACGTTTCCCTGTTTAACAGGAGAACCGTGGCCGGTAATTACAACTGGCTTGCAAATAAACAAAGGAGCTGATTTTTGCTGCCTCACATACATTCTCATGCGCTCCAGTGCACACAAGGTAAAGTGGTCCTGAAGGACTGTGTATAGGCTCAACTTACAATTTTCTTGAACTTGTTAATCTGTCTTGCATACACACCAAAAGGAAGGATTAACAGGCACTTAAAAAACGAATAAAACAAAAGTCAGGTATGTTCCTTGTATCTCACAGAGGTGTGTTCCTTAGTGCATTAAAAAAGAGGTCTAGGACAATGCTATAAATAATATAAGGCACCTTAGAAGATTTAGTAGTGTTTACCCTTAGGAAAAAGCAAAAATATTTTGCTCTCTGATGCTCTATTTGCATTAAAATGCTCGTGTGCTTGTGAGTTCATTTCCAGTTTGTTCAAAAAGAAGGAGTTTCATGCAGTATATGCCACCAGAAGTCTTTCCATGGAATGACTGCATGTGACAGGTATTAAGTCAACATTTTTTTTTAAATAAATAAAAATAAATCATTTTTATTGCATGGATATAATGATATTTTATTTTTTTTAGGAAATATTGCTAAGATTTACAGATTGGGAAATCTTCACTTTTTCATTCAATATTAAATATGCTCAGAAACCCAGATATAGATTTAACTCCCTAAGCGAGATGTTTTCTTGTACCCAGACATTCCTCTGACACACAGTTTATAATTTAAAACAATTTAAAATAAATTGCCTGGCTTGGTTCCATAATATATATATATATATAGATATATATATATATATATATATATATATATATATATATATATATATATATATATAGATATACCATATATATATATATATATATTCATCTTCTACCGCTTTATCCGATCTTGGGCATTAAGGCAAAGATACACCCTGGATAGAATGGTCAACCCATCGCAGGGCACATACACACACACACACACACACACACACAACACACACACACACACACACACACACACACACACACACACACACACTCTCACAATCACACACATTCATACACTAGGGACAATTTTCCAAGGTGCCAATCAACCTACCGTGCATGTTTTTGGACCTGGTTTTGGAGGCGAACGTGCTAACCACTAAGCCACCGTGCCACCTATAAATTCATTCATTCATTCATTCATTCATTCATCTTCTACCGCTTTATCCGATCTTCCCTCGGGTCACGGGGAGCCTGTGCCTATCTCAGGCGTCTATGGGCATTAAGGCAGGATACACCCTGGATGGAATGCCAACCCATCACAGGGAACACACACACACATTCATACACTAGGGACAATTTTCCAAGGTGCCAATTAACCTACCGTGCATGTTTTTGGACCGGGGGGAAACCAGAGAACCCGGAGAAAAAACCCCTGAGGCACGGGAAGAACATGCAAACTCCACACACACATGATCGAGAAGGGAATCGAACCCGAATCCTGGCGGTGTGAGGAGAACGTGCTAACCACTAAGCCATCGTGCCCCCACCTATAAATTAATATGAATAAATCAAATTAATGCAATACACTTTTTATTATATTAATTAAAATGAACATTTATTTGCCATTGCCATTTACAGCATTTAGAAGATGCCATACAAAAACTGCTTTATGTCTCCAGCTATGAACAAACTAACACAGGTTAGATGGATTACCAACTTAAGACATTTATTATTCGTATATAAATAAATGTAAAAATTAAATGAAACAGTTATTTTTTTACACCCCAGAGTGGTAATAAAATGTAAAAAGTCATTTTCTAAAGATGTCGTATTTATTTCATTCTATTTGTCTTCAATGCTTCCAACATTCATTCAATTCCACAATATTCGGAATTCTCCTTTTAAGAGAAAGCTGGATATTAAACACCAAAGAATTCATACTGTTAGCGTTAGCTATTTATTCTTTAACGCTTTCATGTGTGATTGTGCAAACCAAATCTTATTGATACAGGCATTGTTTTGTTTAAAAACAGAGAATAAACAAAATTATGGTCTTTCACTTAAAAAAGGAAAAGGAATGAATATGGTATACGTGTATCCCAACCGAAAGGCCTGTACAGAAAAACGTTGGCACTGCTACGTGTACCGTCACGCCCCCTAGTGTCCAGTGCATTGTAATGACTACCTCTAATGTTCTTTACATAAGGCAGCAAGCCGATAAATATTTACCAGTAATGTCATAATAATGTCATTAGACAATAAAAACAAAGCAGGAAGTATTTTAAAAGAATTATGGAATTAATTTGCACATTTTATTTATTTTTCTTTATAATCATGAAAAAGTTCATGAGCTGCGTTATTAGCAAAACCTGCTTATACGTAAGTTTATTTCAACATGGTAGCTGCACTAAAGTACAATGAATGTCCTAATAACTGATCTCTCAATACATTACAACTATAAACACCACAAACTACATATATGATAGGTGAAAATAAACAACTATTATCCTGTGCACTGAGTACACAGTTCTCTGCAGTGCCCTCTTCTTATAGACAGTAGTGCTGCCAAACCCACAGGTGAGAATGGTCTCACAAATGCCATTATGGAATTTCAGTAGAAGAACACAATAAAGGTGGCATCCACCTAAGTAAATAAAAGCAATGCTGTTTTCTTTTTTAAAGCATTGCGTCAGAGTTCACAGAGTCAATCGGCCAATGGGAAACGTTCATTGCATGAAAGTGTCCACTGATTGCACTTCATCTACACTAATGCAGGTCATGATTGTTTTTTGTTGTTCATCAAGTCAATTGTAGTTCTTATGCTTTGGCCAATATTTAGATGTAGATGATTAGTTTGACATCACTTCAGCAGCTGTTTGGAAATGTAGCTTGTTCGTGAGTTAAACAATCCGTCAATCATACAAAAGCAACACATGCACATACATCGCACCTTATAATCACTACACATGCTTTGTGGAGTTGTTTTGCTTGTTTGGCCGGTTTAAATATGATAGAAATTGTTTATCTGTTTGGATTTCCAGGTACGGCAGTATTTAGGGTTTACACAGGATTGTCCAAAAACATCCTGTGAGCAGAAGTTTTGCAGATGGAAATGCCTTGTTGATGATGAGGCATATATTTTGACATCATTCATGTGTTAATACAAAAGCAGAGTAATTTTTTTGTGTACATTTTTTCCTTGCTGACTATTTCTTCCTTTAGAATGGAGTGAAATGTTGACACAATTAGTCACCTCATCAGGTCACATGGTGTCAGAGGGCAACATAATAATTAGAGGAAGCTCAGAGGTTACAGCTTGTGACTAAACACAAGTGAGTTCTAATCCCAATCCTACCTCCTCAGCTTTGTAATTCCTCAGTTTTCATTAGCTTTGGACAAAAGCAAAAATCATAACGCATGTGCCATATCAAATATGCGGATCACAAAACTTTGGGGTCAGTTGAGGATACGAATGACCTCCACGGGTATTTTTAGCTAACAAGGTACCAGTGGGCTACTGTTGGCCAAATGGAGGAAATGGAGGAAAGGAAGATGTGGTATTATGTGGTAAGATCTGGTAAAGGGAGAGGAGATGATCTAATATGATTAAGAGTATAAAGGTAAATATGTCGTGTGTTCGAGAGACAAAGCGGAAAGGAAAGATGGTCAGGAAAATAAGAGGTGGGTTTAAACTGTTCTACCATGGAGTCAATGGAAAAAGAAGTGCAGGTGTAATCCTGCAGGAAGGGTATGGTAAGAGTGTGATGGAGGTGAAGAGAGTTTCTGATACTCTGATGAATGTGAAGCAGGAAGTGTGAGAAAGGGAACAATTCTGGAGTGAGTTAGATGGACTGGTGGAGAGTATACATAGAAATGAAAGATTGCTGACTGTGGAGGCCATGTTGGTGAAGAGAACAGAGGTGATGTGTAGGTATTTAAAATTTACTTTGAATACTTTAAATTTACTTTAAATTACTTTAAAGTGCAGGAAAGTGTAAGGAGAAAGTGGTTGGCGAAAGAGAATTGGAATCGGCAGAGAGATGAGTAAAGTAAGCAGGACTAAGGCAGGAGAAGAAGGATGTAGAAAAGGTGTATGGGAGATGTATGAGAAGTTGAACACTAAGGAAGGAGAAAAGGATTTGTATTGGTTGGCCAGGCAAAGGGGCCAAGATGTTCTGCTCGTCAGAGCAATATAGGATGCAGTCATATTAAGAGAGTTTCACCTTCTCAGTTAAAAAAAATAATAAATAAATAAAAATAAAAAGGTTTTAACACCGGTTCTTTAGATATAGTATAGATGATGTATTAGCGTCTGTTGTGGAGTATTTTGAGCAGCAAATGAATGAGGAAAATGAGAAAGAAAGGGGTGGATGATGTGGAAGCAAGAATAGGTGGAAGTGAGAGCATTTAAATTTATGGCATTTGGCAGACGCCCTTATCCAGTGCGACTTGAGCAATTAAGGGTTAAGGGCCTTGCTCAAGGGCCCACTAGAGGCAGCTTGGTAGTGAGGGTGGGATATGAACCTGCTATCATCCTGTGCAGAGGACAGCACCTTAACTACTCACCACATTGTTAAAATGTCGTCTGAAAAGCAATTATTCCAGTAATATATAGATACCTCTACTTAAGTAAGGTAATGAAGTATTTTTATACTTTCTTACTTGACACCTCTTGTAAATGTAAAGATGCGAGGCACCAGACCCAACAACACACATGGCATTTATTGGAGCAACCTGGATTTCCATAACATCTCAGCAGTGCCACAGACTGAGCGCCTCCATGCCACGTCACATTGCAGCGGTAATTCATAAAATGGAGCCCTGACAAAGTCCTGTTCATACTTTTCAGTAATCCAACATTTGTGTACAAAATACAAATGTTATATTTGAATATCTATTTAAAGATTTCAGCAATAATCATCAAAATAATAATAATAATAATAATAATAAAACACTTGAAAAATATCAGTATGTGTGTAAGGTATCGTTATAATGAACTTTTTGAACTGAACTACTGAAATCAAATTTTTATGATATTCTAATTAATATAAAAATAAGGGGTTTCATTTAGTAAGGGGGAAGTGGCAGCTCAGTGGTTAGGGCATTGGCCTCAGGACTGGAAGATCACAGGTTCAAATCCCAAACCCCACCGAGCTGCCACTATTGGGCAAGGCCTGAGCAAGGCCCTTAACCCTCAATTGCTCAATTGTAAGTCGCTCTGGATAAATGCCATAAATGTAGTATTAAATATTGCTTCTCATTTAAGTTTCACAAGTCCATGACATTTTTTAATTGATTTAAGTGCCTGAATAATAAGAATTATTAATATTTGTACTCTATATTTACAGTTCTAAATTGTTGGTTAGCCTAAACTACTTGGAATAAATGTTCTGTATTTTGTTTGTGATGCCACAAGGCTATAAAACTTCTAACAAATGGTCATTTGAATCTTTTTTGCTTGAAACCAACTGTGACTTACTGTATATCTTGCCCTGACATAAGATCATAAGCTATGGTAAAAATGTGAGAAATGTTCTCAACACCAAATAATATTCTCCATCAACTGTAATGCCAAATGAGTTCATTTATTTTCTAAGATGCCTAATGTGCAAAAAATGTGAGAACCATGACCAATATGTAAATACAAACAGACACATAACATGTCATGACTGAAGTGTTAAGTTTACCATGAATTTCTTTCCAAGGTTTGGAAACATGTGTTAGATATTGTGTATTCCCATGGAAGCAAAAAAAAACACACACACACACACACAAAAAACATGTGAATGGATCTCTGTGATGCGATGCAATGATTCCCCAAAAGACAAGTGAAGACAAGAAAGAAAAATGGCTGTACTATGCATGTATCAATTTCAAAAGACACAGCACTCCATATATTTTACTGTCTGAGGACATTCATGTATAATCAGATCATGCTAGCTTCTAGTAGACTGAAACTTTGGACATCATTTGCAATTTCTCCTCTAAGTCTGTGTTGTGATTGCGGCAAGCTCACAGCGCAGAATCTTATTTCAAGATATATTTCAAGTCTTTCTATAGCCAATTTTTGTATTATACAACTTCTAGTGGTCTCATAACACCATTATTTATTTGGGTTATGTTTTGGAATGTAACAATTGTCACATAAGACTTCTAAAATAGCAAAAGAAAAAAGTGGTATGGTAGCAAATGTATACAAATCCGTCTTTTTTTTCTAGCCGGGCTTTAAGATTGATGAGCTTTTCAGTCAAAATAATATGTCCTGAGATGTTGTGTGTGTTGCTTCCCAGAACGTTGGATGAGCTCATGCAGCGCAGAAAAGGCTATCCAGCCCACGGGAATCGTGTGGAAGGGACCACTGAATCAACTGGCAAGAAGAAACAGCTGAAGTGTTAGCTTTCCAATCATTCACAGATGGTATGCTGACATTGAAACGCTTTCCAAATAGTGCTGATTAGATCTTAAACGGCTAATGATGAAAGGCTGATGGAATTTACATCAGGCAAGACACCTAGTGTTGACTTTTTCCAGATCTGTCCACAACAGAAATCTTCTTGCGTCCTGCAAGACTCTGTCATATTGGTACGGCTAATACAACCTAAACAATATGTTACAGCATGCATGTAAAAACAGACATGGTTTGTCATGCAAAAAAGAAAGCGTTTTTACAATGCCAAAAGGGAAAGCACTGCATGCTGATTTTCTCAGCTTCAATATGGCAGCGTGTTGTTCACCATTTGGGTTATTTAGCAAATCGGCAATTTTGCAAGATGCTGCATTGGAGGATCGCCCATCTTCTGCTTCTGTTCATTTGTCATTGTTTTTAATACAGAGAAGTTTGCAACTAAAGGATCATGTAGCCCAAGCTGTTAAGAGGTCAAAGGCCATGTGAAAGACCCCAACAGTAGCTCCAGCAGCAGTGCGGGAATCCCAGTCTACAATCACTGCATTATCTTTTCTTTAGTGAGTTCCTGACATTGCTAACTGTAATGTCCGTTATTGATGCTGTATGTAGGACCAGTTTTGGTAGCTACAAAAAGTGCACACCACTGCTGTTACAACCCTAGAAATGTTGTGTTTTTGTTGTCTTCCTAGCTAGTGTGTACAGATTCCACTCTAGAGTTTGAGGCCAGCCATTGCCACCATTTGATCCCATGATGACATCGTGACAAATTTAGCTACTTAAGGGGAACAATGGAGGAGGCAATTTTTGGAAAGGTTGTTGTTTGCTGTGCTGCTTTTGACCTTTGTGTAGATTTGTGAATTTTTTTTCTAGCTTGTTGTTCGTTCTGGGTCTGACCCTGAGCCTTCTGGATTCGGTTGCTTCTCTTGGATATAGATCACTGTACATAAAGCATTGGCAATAGGAGTGTGGCTTCCATTTTCTTTGAGGTGGGGTTCAGTTTACTTGCTGTTTTTTTTGTAGGGAGTTAGGGATATGTTTCTTTTCTTTTAGGTAAGTAAGCTAACCTAAACAGAGATTTTTTTTGTTTATTATTTTGGCCTCGGCCCACTCTGAAGATAAGCCAATTGTACAGTATTTGTGTTTGTATATATATATATATATATATATATATATATATTTTTAAAAAAAAGTCGGTTTGTCGGAATGTTGGAATCAGTTTGTTGGTATGGAATACATTACTCTTGAGCTGGCTCTTGGAGCTGGAAACTCTGTCCGGCATAACCTAGACTGGGTCATAACACTGCATATTAGGAGAAACTCTCAAGTTTTGTAGCTGTTAATGACCCAGGCATCTAGCCATCACCATTTGATGATTGCCAGATTTGCATATATTCTTCCTCCTTCCTTTTACCCTGCTTCAAGAGCTGACTTTCTGTCTAATATTTACAGTACTAACACCTTGCTGTAAAGAGTTCGATCAGTGTTAGTAACTTTAACTGTCAGTTAAGCAACAGGTCCTTTAATTCACTATACTTAATATATTAACATATACAATGGTTATACTAAAGAGTGATATGGAAAGGTTTTTATGTAATTAAAATTAATATTGAAGTGAAATTTCAACTAATATTTAACATTGTTAAATAAAATGCACTGCATTTGATGAATTTTATACAATCATTCCAATTTCCATTTCCAGCATGCAGTTTACATTCATTTTAAATAAATGTTTTAAATCATTTTAAATGTTTTTATTGTTGATTATTACTTTTTTTGTAATTATGTTAACTATTATCTTATTTCCTTTCATGTAAAACAGTTTGAATTACCATTGTGTATGTGCTATATAAATAAAATTGCCTGAGTAGCTGAGGAGTAATGGCCTTTCTCAAAAGCCTACTCGTGACAACATGGTGGTGGGGGTGGGATTTGACATTGAGATCTTCTGGGCCAGAAGTCAATGCCTTTGACAACATGTAGAGGAATATCTGGCAACCAATGACCACTTCCGTAATTTGTCGGCAATCTCTGATTGTATGCTATGTGGTATATGCAGAGTGGTGGTAGCTCAGTTGGTAAGGCATTGAGCTCTGGATTGGAAGATTGCAGGTTAAAATCCCGCTGTCACTAGTGGGCACTTGAGAAAGGCACATATTAACCCTCAATTTCACAGTTGAAATTCACTCTGGATAAGGGTGTCTGCTAAAGGCTGTAAAGGTAACTAAGAGGAATAATTTATTTCTAGAGCTCTTTTAACAATAGACATATGCCTAATGAGTAAGTCTGGGTGACTGTGGCAAAGAACATCTGACTTAGATGGAATGACGACGAAACCTTGAGTGGAACCCGGCTCGAAAGTGTAACCCATCTTCCTATGGGTGATCTCAAGTATGTGATTATAAATGATATAAAATACCGGAGAGTGAGAAATACCATGAACGGTGTCTGAGATTGTGGGTAATGTCCTTTATGCAGATTTCTACAGTAAGTTGATGTTGTGAAAGCCAAAGAAGTCCTACGTCTTAAACTCTGCATGAAGTGGGATCCAAAGGTGCCATCACTAGATAAGTCGAAAGGTTTGCAGATGTCGTCTACTCTTAATCTTCATGGGGTGGTACAAAAAAGCTGGGGAAAAAAAGCTGCCAGAATCTCAGGAAGCCTCTGGATAGGTGGAGAAAGAGAAGAAGTGGAGAGGAATTTGTGTAGCTGCTGTTCACAATATTAATAAGATAAAATATAAACACAATGGAACACAAGGTTATGATATGCGATGTGCAATGTGTAGGCAGTGCTTTTTTAAATCTATTTTTAATCTACAATTAATCTTTAATCTACACTGTCCAAGCCACGAGCATTAATAGGGAGGATATTCAAAGGTTTAGGAGTTAGATGTAAGATTGCTACTAAAAGTCTGGAGATTTGGGATCTTAAAGAACGTGTTGGAGTGTAGTGTGTTAGAAGACTGGATAGATACAAGGGAGCTAAACCATTTAGGGCTTTGTAAGTAAATCACAATAGTTTACAGTCGATTTGAAACGTAAAATGTAGCCAGTGTACGGGTAGGATTGGGGTTTTGTGATCATATTTTCTTGACCTCTGGCTTCTGCATTCTGTAACTTTTTCTGTAATTTATTTATTGATACTCAAGCCCATCTAGTAATGCATTACATTAGTCCAGTCTGGAGGTCATGAATGTGTGTATTAGCTCCTCTGAATCAGATATTGATAACATATTTCTTTGCAATGGTTCTAAGATGGCTGTTTCCGTAATACGAGTGATATGAATTTAAAAAAAAAAAGATATGTTGCTGTCTAAAATAACTCCCATGGCTTTTACTGTTGAACTAGTAGTTACTGTACAACCTCCTAAATTAAAGATGAAATGCTGGAGCTTCTGTGTACAGGTATTTGGGCCCAATGGGCAATATCATCTTATCAGGATTTAATAATGGAAGGTTATGAGTCATCCGATAATTTAAATCTTTTAATTGAGATGTTTCATTGGGATATGCTGTATATCTGTGCATCATCAGTATAACAAAGGAAGCTAATCCCTTCTATTGATGTTTCCTATGGGTAGCATGTATATTGTAAAAAGCAGGGGCCCTAGAACTAACCCTTGTGGCACCCGATATTTTATTCATGTTAATTTGGATAGTTCACCATTAAAATCGACAAAATGGAAACAATTAGACAGGTAGGATTTAAAGCACCTTAATGCCTCTCCCTGAATGGCAATATAGTTCTGTGAACTATCTAGTAGAAATTCATGATCTATTGTGTTGCACTTAGATCTAGTAAAACTAACAATGAGACGCAGTCTGACTGAAAAACTTCAACGATGTTGTCTCAAAGATTCTTTGTATTATGATTAGTAAAGGTAGAAATATTCAATATTTCAGAATTCAACAAGGATATAAAACTGAGCAAGTCCAAAGATCAATGTGTTTGATTTCATCAGTCGCATGAAGACACTTCTCTTCCACTGACACCGGCGTTCTAAACAAGATAAAAAGAAATACTGGATAGCATCGAACATCAGGTGCACAAAACCAATACGCCTCTGCCAGACATCTGAAGATAAAGGCATGTTTCACCTTCCAGCATGACAACAACCCAAATTTACCTTCCAAACTGAAAAAATACTACTTTCATAAAAAAGAAAAAAAAAAGAAAAAAGATAAAAGATAAAAAAAAGATAAAGATAAAGAAGATTTGTGTTTTGGACTGGCAACCCAGATCTAAATCATATTCCATGTGGGATAGCATGAGGGTGGTTCATAATAGAGCATCTTATAATTTTGACATTGTGTTTGTAAAGAAGAGTGAAATCCAACTGGCAAATCACGATACGATAAGCTCTGGTGGGATCCTGTAAAATGTGCTGTATTGCAAAAAAAATTCTTTAACAGACAATTAGTAATGGGGTTATTGTAAGTTTAAGGGGTTATTGTAAGTTTGTGTGTGTGTGTGTGTGTGTGTGTGTGTGGGTGGGGGTTTTCAGGCATAAATGCCCTTTTCATTGTTCATATTCATTAGCCATAAATCTCACAGTGGACTGCTTAGTTCATAGAGGTTAGACTAGAACTTGGAGCATGCGGTTTAAACAGAGCAACATTGCATGCCATTGTCAGTAACCTCAGGGTCTTTATAGACCTCTGCAGACTTCAGGGTCAGCCAGTTTTATTAGATTGGACGTCTTGAGTGTCATGTCATGAGCCATATGATTTCCACAATAAAATCGTGCTAAAACGCTACCCGGGGTCAGGTTGAATAAAAGTGCAGTATCTTAAATATCAAATTGGAATGGAAATTCTTTTTTTCTTTAGTGATACTGTAATTATTTGTTACTTTGGTGAAAATAATAAGGATTAAAAAAAAAGGCAACTAATGTAGTGGCTACCCATGATATGTTTAAATAAAAGCCCTCTATACAATCCATTCAATGTGTAGGAGAAAGAAACTGACAAGAGTTTACGCACCTTAAAGTCTAATTATTCCAGTATTCCGTTGAAAATGAACAGACAAGCTGTGCTGAATGAACGTTTGTACGAGTCAGACGGGAACAAATGTGTTGATGTGTGTGGAAGGGGCTGAAAGGGGAGCTTCCTGAGC